>JALLOT010004364.1:0-10318 GCA_036939595.1 Thalassiosira livingstoniorum | reverse complement strand
TTGCATGATACTTCTTGCTTCAGGAACTATTTTTTACACTGCGGATTTCCAGATATTAAATGAATATTTAGAAAATTTGAGACTTCAGAATCTGTTGTAGGTAGCCAATTTTCTTTCACAATAGTTATTACCACCTCTGTTGAAGCTATTGCCGTGGTAGGTGAAATAGCAATTGGGGAACTAGTTGCCGAAGTTGCAATAGCTATTGCAACAGTTGCTGCAGCTGCAGCAATAGCTATTGCTCCGGTTGCCGCAGTTGCAATAGCTATTGAAATTGTTGCCGCGGCTGCAGCAATATATTGCAATAGCTATTGCTGAGGCAAACGCAATAGATATTGCCGTGGCAGATGCAATAGCTATTGCGACGATTTAAGGCACGTCACTACCAGAAGTTCCATCAAGATACACTACTGTTGGGTTGTTCGAGGCAGGTGTTAGCTGATAATTGTTGGCACCGCATCCACTGTTAGACACTGTTGCTGCCGGCATTTTCCCACCACCATCAAAGTCACCATCAAAGTCATCCGCCACATCTATGAAGTTGTGGGGAAACAATAACCGGATTGTACCCAGCCCATGGCATGGTGGCTTGGCAAACTTTTGTCATTTTGACCCTTCCTCTTTATCGGGTCTGTTGTTGGCTTCTTGGTGATTGCGATATGAAGCAGCAAGTTGACGAGTGTTGTAGATTTCCCCATTTGGAAGGATTGCTTTTGTCATCAGCACCCCCATTGCTGAAGCCATTGTACAAAGGTATGGCGTGTGCTCACTATCATGGTTGAACTCCTTTCCAATTTGTTTTGCAGCACCATAAGCAGCCAATTCCCAAACACGCCACTCATCAACACCACTTGTTTTTCTACTGAGAGACGGTTCACGGTTCAAGTGTTCTTTCTCTGCCATAAAGGACTGTTGAAAACTGTGGTTAATTATCTTGTCAATGCACGCAGAACTTTCTCAAACTTTTTTTGTTGTGTTGGATTTCTACCAGCTGATGTGATAGGTGCAGCATGGGATGAGGGAAGGCGGGTATCAACTTCTCCACCATTGCCAACAAGACGATGATGAACATAGAATGTTTGATACACCGTGTTCTGTAAAAACATGCAAACATTGGCGCCAACGAATTTGTTAGAAATGCACACAAAGGACAAAAGCAAAAAAGTATCTACTCACATCCCATGAAGCCCTGCATGGGCAAGCGCATTGGAAACACAAGCACTTTCCATTCTCATCAAATCCAAATCTTTTCCCAGTCTTAAGATTGATGCACTGAATGGTACATTCATGAAAAGGAGCTTCACCATTTTTGATGTAGATCCCTGCTGACCACAGTGGCAGTCCTGCCTCAAATTTTCCATTTTAGGTGTAGGGCAAGCCCGGGTGGACGTCATTGTTCATCCATTCCTCTTTTTCACACTCACACCATTATCACGCGCCTGTTTGTCATTTTTGGCTACCAATTCATACTTCTCCAATGCTTTGATATTATCTTCCAGATTTTTGATGTTTGAGTCTGGTTCATCTACAACTGTGTGATTACAAAGAAGGCAAAATTGCTTTGCTGGGTCCGACGGAATACTTCCATCTTCCAGGAACATTCTATCGTAGTCCTCCCCCCTCAACACAATGAATTTGGCCTTGAATGCTAACATTCATTTTGTAGCTGCAGTATTTTCAGCATTGTTGTATGTGTTGAAAAGTAGGTTGATTGCATCCCTTGCATTGCTTGGTAGTCTTGAAAATACTGTGAGATTTTGAATCAATGGAAGAAGAATATTTCTTAAATTGATGATTAGCAGGGCTGTTACTTTGTTGTTCTTCTTGTTGCCAGGAAGATGAGTGGGAAGTGAGAGGGAGAATTTGTTTGCCGCACTGGAGTTCAATGAGTTTAATTTTTGAGTGATTTCATCACGGTGATTGATGATAGATTGAAGAAGAGTTGCCTTTTCTGCAACTTTCATGAGTGAATTTCCAGCTAGTTCAGCAAGGATTTCTTTGCTGGTCGGCAAAAGATCAATCTGTGTGCTGTGGATGAACTCATCGTCATCAGCAACTGGGGCATTATTGCTACTGTCTCAGATGCTAGTGCGTTGCGTTTGGCGTTGAGCATTGCTCATTTTGAATGGACTGTAAAGATTGAAAGGAAAACTTGAAATGGAAAATGGAAACTCAATGTGACAAATAATAATGATGGTGGAGCTGGTTGGGGTTGTTGGTAGTAATAATTAGGTTGAATGGGGCTTCTGTGATTGCTCTGCTGACAAAAGAGCTCAAGTAAAAAGATTCTGTTCTGTTCTGTTGTTCTGTCAGGCATCGCGCATCAATGTGCACTAATATTACTGTCAAAGGACAGAATCTCTCAAAACTCAATATTGACCATTTGAGAGAAAAAAAGACAAATGACTTACATTTTGTAGTAATAGTGTCTTCTTCATTGTGGTAATCTAATTTCCAATGTCTATGGTAGTACCTACTAAGTGTGGTATGGTATCTTTTATACAATATACTCCTAATATTATTATCATCTTGTATCATGATGAATAATAATAATAAGTTACTCCTAACTGTGTGCATATTGCGCTTGAACCTAGTTTCTCTACATGTACATGGTATGTAAGTATGTACATAGGTATTTACATAAGAAAAGATTATTAAGGATATTTGGAGAATTTTTAAGCCATAATCGTGGAAAGATTTTACTCTGATGATAGTTTCAATTAGTTATATAGTTTTTGATAGGGAGTTATTGGGAGAAATTTCTAAGGTGAGGCATAAACAAATATCCCAATAACTTCCTATCAAAAACTATATTACTTATCAAAAACTATCATGCAAAATTTCAACGAAAGAATCTAGACAGAAATATTCAATGATTCTACAGAAAGCACAGTGTTTTTTTGAATTTCTGTGTTTTTGGGTAAAAAATGGAAAAAAGGAGAATTTTTGCTCATTACTGTAGCCCCTGTGTGAAGCTAGCAATATTTAAAAGTGGCAATGTTGAACAATTTTATTTGCTGAAAAAATATTAAAGTGTTTTATTCTCTTTGGAAGATTGTTTTAATGTTTATTACAGTAGTCAGATGTACCAAAACAAGGGAGAAATGCTTTTTCTGAGGCTATAGGTACCAGTTCACAACTTCTGAAGACTACCAGTAAACAGAGCTTAATAACAAGCTGTATAACTAGATGTCAAATTGAGGTCTGACATATTTTTTTTGATAACTGATCATTCATTGCTGGTCTGTAACCAGAGTTGAAACATCAGCTGTATAGTTGGATGCAAAGAAGGGTCATTTTCAGGTCATTGTAGGCCTAATAGTCATCAAGGTTAAGATATGCCATGTTTTCAAAGTAGGTATGGTATGGTATCTACATTACTGTGGTACAATAGGTACAAGTAGTACTCACGCTACAATTTTTAAAATTTGTACTACTTCCATATTTCTGAAAGATACTATAAAGAATTAAAAAATAATTAGATAATGAACACAAATACAAATATGACTAAAATAAGAGAGAGTATTGTGATACATCTATTTATGGAGCCAGTGATAGAGCACGTCTGATATATCTCATCCCAAAGAGTTGTATAGAGACCTGGCATAATGCTGACATAAAATCAGCTGAGCACCAGATACATATCCCGTTACAAGTGTAATTTTTGATGATTTTGAAGGTATCCAGATATCCAGTCATTGAGCTTTGGTTATTTGCAGTCTAAAAGGGAAGTTTGGATAGTAAACAAAAACTACTGCACTCAAGCCACTTGGCATGTGTAAGTACAAGTATGTTGTAATAGGTAGAGTACTAGTGGACTTTTTTCTGTCAAATTGAACAGAAATCCTTTATAAACACACCTGTGTATGATGTGTTCAATGAGCCCTAATAAAAATGCCATGATAATATATTGATACTGATTCCAAACAACAGAACTACAGTGAAATGACCAGTGTGTAAACAAAAATATTAGGGTATGGTACCAGTGTTTAATTATTTTTTGTTCAGCAAATGTCCCCATTTGATTTTGCTTTTTTTCTTGGTTTTCTTCACAAAAACACCCCCCCCCATAACCATATCTATGCAAAACTGAGATTCTAAGCTTTTCATACAGTCAAATTTCCAGGCATACTTATGTAGCAGATTTCATGCAAAATAAGTATACTTATGGGGCCTGATTAGAAAACTGAACGGATTTTAGTACACGTAAAATCTTGGTACAGAACCATGTAGACTTCTCTTTCAAAAATTATGTCCCCGTTGAAAATGCATATTTCAGGCTATTAGCCAGAGTAACTTTTAAGTATGATAAGTACCAGTGTAAAATAAAAGTTTGTCGAGTTTACCAAAGTTTGTCAAGGAGAAAAATATCATTTAGTATCAGGGTCAACGGTAATAAAATATCATGATAATAAACAAAATTAATTATAATTCATTAAAATACAGAATTTGTTTTGCCCTGTTTAGCTAGAATGGCTCAACAAAAGTAGTATCCAATACCATTATGTACCATATAATCAAAATTGTATAGTATCTGTACAAAATATGAGTGTATCAAAAAGTATCCCAGATTGACAGTGAAACACAAAAAATACAACACGAAGTACAACACGCAAACCAACATATGACAATACATGCGGCACCAAACAATTCTTTCACCAAAAATTGATCTCTATTTATGTACATATCATAGTTTAAAGGTAGATACGTCTACCTAAGTACTTACCATACTTAAGGTTACCATGTCACTTGTTTTTTTGAACGTAGGAATAATATGTTTTGATTTTGCTAAAATGAGTCCCATGAGTGACTCATTTGGAGATGGTTTTCGACCCAACACATCATAAACCACAATAATCACCATAATAAATTCCTCCCAAAGCTGGCACCAGCATTGAAAATTTTCCCACACCACACATGCATTGTATTTGACACCTCATGTCACTAGCTCCTTTCCAAAAGCATAAGGGACCCTGGTGCAGCCTCTTTGGCTCAGTTCCAACATGTGCGACTGGGGCACAGTACAATAACACACAACATTGCTGAAAAGCAGCGGTATTGGCAATATTGTGTGTAATGTGAAATTGGCATAACACTCTTCACGTTGGCACACACATTGTGTCCACATGTTATGCCAAATCTCCTCTTCAGTGTAATTTTTGTTTTTTCTAGATTAAGTAATGGCGGTGGGGAAATACTTATCACACACAAACAAAGGAATTTTAAAGGACTACGGGTTACGGATCAATTGAAATTATTTATCCATGATGCAATCATATACAAATGAAAAAGACAACAAAAAGGTAAGAAAAGAGACAAATAAACTCATTGAAATATTTTTCTCCAACTTGTGAAAGTGATATTTGTTTGACCTACTTCATTTTAAATATTGTTTCAATATTTGTTTGCAGAGAAAAAAGGGAGGAAAACCAGCAAAGACACATCAGCAGAAGGGGGAGGAAAGAGATGCTTGTGTTTTCAATGATTACCTTGTGGAAACAGAAAACCTTGTATCTACAATTCAAACAAATAAATCCCTTTGGCATCACCACCGGCTGAAATTTTTTCATGAATTTTGTCTTGCTGTCAAAAGTAATCCGGATAGGTATCCACCAATCCCTGGAGATAATGTCCCAGAGGTGGCAGATGATGTGGGGGCACTGTCTTTGACCAATGGATATATTTTTTTGGTTGCCATGAATGACGAGGAAAGATTGGAAAAGTTCAAATGTCCAGTGTTACTTGTAGTGAATTGCAAAACTGGGTACTATGATGGTGTCAGTCACGATGAAATTAAGGTAAAGCTGACACATTTGACTTTAATGGATGGAAATAAAAATACAATTCATGTGAGGTTCACAACTCATTTGACAGAGCGTGGAAGGCAATTAACTCTGGGGGATCTCATTCGTCTGGAAACTTTTTCTGAACTTTTTTTCCATGTCAATGACGATTCACCACGCATGCCAGCTATTCTTTTGCACAACTTTTCAAGGTCGGACATCAACCAATCCCAGCCTAAAATGAAATCAGGGAATTATTGGCTTGCTTGGAGCAGGTAGTATCAAAGGTACAGAATCCAATCACAATTTTGAGTTTTAATAGGTTGGATCCGCATAAGTCCAATCCACCGGAATGCACTTTTGAGTCTTGACTGTGCACAAAGCACGGCATAAGCTTCGTTGGACAGTGTGTGTGCAAGATGATTCCTGTTTTGGAAAGGGATCTATCTGTAATTACCAAGGATTGCTACCTGGTAACTAAACGGTTGTCAGAAATGATGAGGAGAAACAAAAGAAACATACTATATTGGTGGTATGCAACAAATGTCTATCGTGTCTGTGGAAAAGGACATCAAGAGAAGCTTTTCAATTGCATTGTTTATGATATTAGACTACATTATCCTTTGGATGACAGTGATAGTGATTTCATTGGGGATATGAATTGTGTTGAATAGTTGCAGGAATTAACATGGTAGAAAGTCTACAATTTATTATCTACAACTCCTTTTTTCTTTGTTGCAAAATTTGTTTGTAGCTTCAAAAATTCATTCCAGTCAATCTTGAAAACACTTGACTTTTTCTCTTGATGTGGTCCTATTGTTGTACATTCCCTAGTCATGTGTCCATCGTGGCCACACTTTTTGCTATGTTTAACTTTAGACTTACCAGATTCTTTCAGATCTAGTTTATTGCTTTTGTTACATTTTTTGTTGTCTTCCTTTCCAATTCTTAGAGCTGTTGTGCATTTTGCACGCTTTCTACTTTCTATGCCTTCATTGCTCTTTGCACGATCCGAATCTTTTCTGAATTTCTTTCCTTTCATGTCCATGTGATGCCGTTCAGCTGCCGTTACCTCACAATGAAGAATTTGTGATAATTCCTTGTGTGTTTTGTTGATGTTGCCCATACAACAAAAAACAAACAAAATCATATTTCTCCATAAAATCGGTATGTTCTAAACACAACTGTTTACCTTTGGAGTACTTTGTAAGTGCTGCAAATTGTTTGCATGAATTGCTGCACGAGAGATGTGCAAGACAATTGATGTTGTTTAAATTGAAATGTACATTAATTTCCTTCTAGATCCGTTGTTGTCCTTTCTCTGTAAGAGCCATGTATTGCCCACCAAAACAAACAGATTCATTTGTGTACTCTTGTTGGATCTGCTCATCTGTCCAAGTTGGATTTTCGTGTTTAATTTTTTGATAGCGACAAAATTCTAGACACTTACAGCACGAATGAGTACTGCAGTGATGAGGAACAATGGCATAAATGTTGTCAATACATTCTTGCCAAAAAATGGGGTTTCAGATACCTTGGTCTTTGTATTTGTTCAACGCTGCACAGATGTCCCACACAATTGCTTTTATTCTTAGATTTTTAAGAAGGATCTCCCCTCTAAAAGTGCTATCATTGCCTTTTATCTTAAAAAGAGCATTACTACAGCATTTTATGATGTGGCCCGCATCCAGGAGCTGGTGTGCCATACAATCAGTTGTCGAACCCAAAATCCGGTTTTGCTCATGGATAAATTTTGTTGGTCCTTTCATGTCATTGTCAGTAGTTATTTCTACTAGAAAAATAGCCATGTCATCACCTTGATAATTGCCAAATTTGTCATAAATTAACAATCAAGCTGCTTCAACTGCTGCGTATTCTTTGGCAACAGACGGGCCATGACAGCTTGTCCGAAAACACCTTCCATTGTGTTTCATTATCGTACTCCCATCCAAGTACCTTCTTTGGTTTCTACTTTTGTTCATTTTGCTGTAAGCTCATGTACACTGTATACACTTTATCTGGAAAAAGAGCAAAGGCAGAAGAATGTTAGCTCAAAATTTTTTTACAAAATGATACAGCGCACATTGATAAAGAATAATTTGAATTTGGGTTCACCTGTTTGTGCACTATAACTAATGGTTTATTAGTTAAAAGACTAAACACAACCAAAACTGATTGCTTCCCTTTGATGCAATGATTGTATGCACGGGTTATCCCAGCTCCGTCAAAACTCCCCAGTCCTCTACAAATATGATGTGTATTGTTATTAGAATCAGTCCAATCAATGTCTCCAGGATATCCAATCTGATTCCTTGCTGCTTCAACATGTTCGCACATATTTTGCTCAAGCCTTTCTTTGGAAAGCCCTTCGACCATGTTACAAAACTTATTTTCCATGTGTAGCAAATTTTGATAAGTGCAAGCCTTCACTCCAAGGAAGCTAATAATTTCTTTCATCTTTTCCAGATTTACACCCACCTCTCTTGTGCCTTTTACAATCCTAATGTTAACTTCAGGTTGCAAACAAGAAAACTTGCGGCCTTCTTCAATGATAGGAGTTGTTATCCACTCACAGTTTTTTAGCTCACTCTTGCAGTAGCATCGGGAGCACTGGAACAACATGGTTATTCCTGCTCCGTGTTTGAAATCAATGTTTCGCAGTTTGTAGACTCATTGGCATGAAGCGGCGTGTTCCATTGCATCGAGTACAAACTTGGCGAGAAGTTGAATTTTAAAAAGGCCGTAGCCATCACTGTAGTCAATTGTCCCGTACAAATTGTCCTCGAACGATGTAGGCAGAGGCGGTGGATTGATCATGTTGGCATCGGCCTCTCGTACAATGGCGGCAATCATTGTTGCGTTTTGTACCACCCAGCTGTCACACCATTTGTTGTCGTCATTGACGTAGCATTCATCAATTCCCTCTTCAAAATCTAACCCGTGATACTCCACCCAAACATCATTCTTTTGTATGGAGATCAGCTCATTCCAATCGTCATTGTTCGATATTGATAATTTGTAATTGCCCTCCTTGCAGCTGCAAGTAGAGTACTGACAATTTTTTTCTACCGTTTCTGACAAGTATATGGTTGTGTGAGTCAATCATAAAACTGTAATGCAAAAAAGAGAACAAGTAGCATGGCACTTACACTGCACCTCTCCCTTTTAATTGCCATTTTGAGTTCACGGATGCATTGCAATTTGTCATTCAGAACACTTAAATGTGACAAGGCAACATCATCATGCAAAAAGAAGTTTTTCGGCGGCATTAATTGTTTACATCACTCATGCTGCGTTCCCGTGGTGATCCTATTAAAAAACGGCATGGCCGATAGTAGCTGATGTCCATGAACTTCTGTTGAACCAAGATGCCATTACAATTCTTGTTACATAAAGCATACAGCACGTTTTCTACAGATAGAGTTTTGTCCACCTCCCCATCAGTAACATTGCATGGAGCTCTTTGCATGTTGCCCATGTCCTTGAATTTTTGTCTGGAAGTAAGTTGATTAAATTGATCACTTCTGTCAAAGCCAATGGTGATACGTCAAAATCCCCCTCGGAAGCAAATGCTATATACCGCACCATGTTGTTTGTTAGGGTGTGACTTCTTACAGCGTGCTTGGATACTAGGTGTACTTTGGTAGGGGAAGTGATAAAGAGTCTTTCCACACCTGATGTAGGATGTAGTAGAGGATGCGGTTGCAAGTTTTGTCCAAGAATAGCAATGACATCAATGAAGTGTGGCAAATGCCAATGGCGAAACTGAAAATATTGCCAAATTGTGCCTGCTGCCGGGGTAGTGCCTTGACGGCAAAAAATCTATCAGCCGCTGCTTGATTCTGAGCCACCAAAGCTGTTCCTGGATGCCATTTCATGTTGGGAAGAGGGTGGTGTGGTGGAATCAGCAATGAACCTTCAGAAAAGGCATTTTATTCCGCCAATGACGAGGGGGACTATATCATGGTGTATCACTAGTAATTTTATGAATGGATTGGCAGGAGAGGGGCTTCATTGGGGATTGTTTTTTGTATCAAAACAAAGTACAGTCATTTTTAGCATAGGAATAGTATAAAAATAAGTGACATCATAACCTTAAAAGGTACTCTGTCTAATAGGCTTTGAATCGAGTTTGAACGGGGCCTTTGACATTCAACTTTGGTGTCTACGTATTTTTGTACCAAAATTCTACCTTTACAAAAGTCCGTTCAGGTATCTTATTATCCCCCATAAGTATACCTATATTGCAAGAAAACTTCTACACAACTTGGTCTGGAAAATTGACTACGTAAAAACCTGAGAATCTCAGCTTTTCATAGAGCTATGGTTAAGGGAGGGTGTTTTTGTACAAAAATGCGCAAAAAAATGGATTTTCAAACGGGGAGATTTACCTGACGAACTTCAATTAAATACTGGTATCTAGCAGGTTTGCAAAAAATGTTGACTCCAATCATGAATGGATGAGATTTCATCAGAAATATGACTCTTTCCAGAAACCTTATTGACAAAATTTCTCATTTCTCAATCAATCAGGA
>JALLOT010004363.1:0-10344 GCA_036939595.1 Thalassiosira livingstoniorum | reverse complement strand
ATTGAAGAATTGAAATGTGTAGAGGGTGACATTTTTGCCGGCCGCTGTTGTTCGTTGACAATACATTGAGTAAAAAAAAAATTTTTGAGTGATACATTTTTGTACACCTTAGGTTATGAGCCACTTATGCTGTGCCTCCTATTTGTAGGGCATATGGAAGGTTCTTGAGATCAGGCTAATCTAAATACCTACATAGTTGTTGAGATTATATGGATCTCAACAATCAAATAATTTTCAATGCCTAAGCTTTTTGATACAAATACAAGTCTAATCTCAAATAATAAAAAGAATAGGTCCAAATTAGTATGTATGTACTAAACAAGTAAGTATTCTACATTATTATTATCGATATACATATTAAGTACTACCTATTGTTCATTCTACCTACATACTTAAAAATACATATCCATAAGAAATTCCAATGCTTACTTCTTACCACTCACTCATTTCTCATATTTCAGTAGTAAATTAGGTATGAATGGGGGTATCTATGGGGTCTCAGGTCAAGATGGGGATCTGATAATATTCCTGCTGAACCCCCATAAGAACCCCCCATTTATAAAAATGACCAATGGGAGTCTAAAACCCTGGGTTCTACAAAAATATTTCTTAAAAAATATTACTATTACTTGTGTAATAGTATTATTATATTATTTGACAATGGTAGTTTCTAATTCTACCAATGGGCACTTAGAGACAATTTTTTTTTAACTTGTCCACTATAAAATGCTTTTCTTGATTTTGTCTAGATGCAGAGGTACAAACAACAGTCTCTTTGTCTTAACACTACTGTTTTGTGTTTATAGCTTAGAGAACTGAACTAATAATTGATTATTTTTTTTTTTTTTTACCTATCAACATAATGAGATATTTATTGAAAAAATATCAGCTGAAACTTAAAGGCATATCAATAAAACAAACATAAGACACAAACACCTTTTTCTCCATTAAAAAAATTGAACACAATCACCTAATTTTTAGTAAAATTGCAATTTTAGAAACTATTATAGTTATAGTACCTTATTGTCATGGTGTAGAGGGATAAAAATAAATAGATTCAAACTCAACAAAAATTACAAAGTAAATGATGTAAATCAATCTGCACTAGGAGAAATACTACTTGAAATTCTAGACATCAGCAGCTCCAATCATCAAAATGGAACAATATGCACAATCCAATAGTAAAACTTTTTAATACTGATCAACTTTAGGTTTGCAATAAAAACTTAGTTTTCTGGTATGTAAGTTTTTATGACTTCTAAACACTAAAATTCTAAACATGTTACTGTTATCTCTAATACTATGCCTTCAAAAATGACCATCTAGCAAATAGCTCAGTGCCCAAACATTGTTAGATAAGTTTTTTCAAATAAAAATTTTATGACTTTCTGGTACCGAATTCATGGTCTGGTGATGATTTTCTCTGCACAATAGCCTTGTGGAATTTTGTATTTTGTTCTTACAAGAATTCAGATGATTCTTCAAAACAAAATATTGGTGATGGGACCCTGAATATTTCTCTGTAGTGGTGGTTTTTAATTGATCTTTTACTTTACTTTTTGCACAATCTTGATCAACTTGTGCTAGAATATTTGTTTGTTTTGTCAATGATTCTAATGATTTTGATATAATCAATAATGTTTTGCTCAGACAATTGAGTAGTAAAAAACAAATCTTTAGTGCCAGACAAAGAAACCATCGTCTAATATCAATTTCATTTCAATTACTGTCATTTGCAATTTCACAGTGTATCAAGGAAATAAGTTTGGCAACTAGAAAAATTCTTCTTGGTTGTCACTTATGTCAATTCATTGGGATCAAATCCATTGACAAAATAATTGAACAAATTGTTCATTGAAACTGGATTGTGTTCATTTTTTCACCTTGTTTGTTGTAGTATCACAAAGGAGAGAAAGCCCACAATCATCAAAACGAGACTTGAATCAACATACAAAGCTGAAAATTGTCGTGATGAAATATCCAAGTTCTTCACATTTAATCTTGGTACTTTTATTCCTGTATTGAGAGCTCAGTTAGATAAGTATCTGCTTCCCAATAGCAATCACTTCTCTTGTTTTGGACTGAAAATAAATAGAACTGACAAAAAAGTAGAGTCAACTCCAAAAAGAGGAATGTATGTTTCTGCTTCTGAGCTTGGTCAAACTTGATCAAACGTAAATTTGACAACTCCGGTTATGCAATAGCATGGGCTTGGAACAATGGCAAAGTAGACACAGACACAGATTATGAGACTTATTAATATCAATTCAAAATAATACCAGAATGTAGAACTTCTTTTGCAATCAAAGATGGCACTGTATAAAGAAGCTTGGCATTTTTATTTGTGACATATTATGCTTTTCCAAGGTTTGCTTTGTATCATAGTGAAGAAGAATACAATGTGTGGTAGCAGTAAAGGATTAGTACTTAGTGAGAAGATCGAGGGAAATATATGGTGCAAGAAACAGTTTTGTTTATCAGGTTGTAAAATTGTTTGTCATATGAATTTGGACTTTTATGAGATGATCCCACAACTTGGAATGTAGTTGTTTCAATAACATAATGTTACCAAAAACTTACCACCACAGTGTGGCATCATATCTCAGCTTTTGCTTTAATAAGCAGTAGTACGGTGTGTCAGGTACCTAAAGACAAAGGCAGTGAAAACCAACAGCGATGAGTATCTACTAATACAAGGGTAACAGCACTGAGAGAAAAATGACAAAGTTTATTTATTGCAACAAAGAAATATACAATGCACTCCTCTGCAAAGATTGTAAAAATAGAAGCAGTAATTTGAATATTAAACCAAATCCACATCTAAAACGGAGCCTCACTCGATCCACTCAACCCCAACGAATTATAATCCTCCCCATCCTCTTCCTCCTCCTCCCCAGCCGCCCAATCAATCTCCATCGCCTCCTCCTCTCTCGCTTCCTCCTCCATCGCCAATCGATTGTAATCAATGCATGCAAACCTATCCCAATCGGTCTCAAACTCATCTTCTCTCTTTTGTCGTTCCAAAAATGGATCGCGCTGTTCAAACATCACGTACTTATTGACGTTGAACAATGCATCAAAGAGAGCTCCCGACACTTGCGAACAATGGGGCTGCAAAAAGTCCTCCACCACGAGGTACTCCGAATTGGCGGGTTTGATCATATCCATCATTTGACACAGCATATCTTCAAACGGGGCGACTTCGTNACTTCGTGCCCCATACACTGCATTCTATGAAGCTGCACCGCATAAAACGATCTCATCTCCATATTGTTCAATTTGTCATCTCCATCCACATCCACGCACGTGAACCAATACCGAATCGAGAATTCATTGGCCTTATCCTCCTCCGAGAGCATGAAGAATATGAAATCCTCGTAACTCAAATACTCCCTCGAAACTTTGGGGATGACATTCCCATGCTCGTCCAGTGTCGCTTTCTCACTTCCCTCGAATGGTCGTGGCCCCGCATCAAATATCCGATCCACAATCATATGACTCAAACTGTGCTCTCCGTACTTTAACAAATCCTCCCTCGTAATCCTATAATCCCGATCGTGATCGAGTTCCCAAAACCGACAATAGAGTACGTAAAAGTGCTCATAGGAAAAGTACTTGGTGACTTTATTGATGTCTTCTTCTTCATCCACTTGGAGGAATACGGAGAGGAGGTTGGATTTGCGTATTTGACGGGAGGTGATGTGGCCGGAGTGGCAGAGGTTGACGGAGTAAAAGATGCGGGTGATGACGGTGACGGCGTATTTGTCTTGGAATTCGGCGTGGTTGGAGAGGAACTCGAGGCCCTGTGTGTGGCAGTAGAGTGAATGAGAAATTGATTGGGGTGGTATTGGTTATTTGGGAAGACAAGAATTGTGAGAATGAAATCGAACCAATAGCACCAAAAGCACCAATCACGCCAACCCAACAAATGACATCCATCACTACCAACACCACGCACTGCCAACACCACGCACTTCAGCCTACTTCAACACCACGCACTCACCGGATGATCATTCAACAATTCCTTAATGAACGGAAAAAAATCATCTCTCGAAATGTACTCCTTCTCCGGCTGCTTCAACAATCGAAAAAACCGTTCGTTCATATCGTACGGCGCCATTTCCTTGGACCAATAGTAGTGGAACATTCCGTAGGTTACCACTGGCAGACTTGGCAGACTTGGCAGAGATGCGTTGGATTGGCTGGATTGGCTGGATTTGAGATGGACCAATTTCACCTCCGGAGATGGATTGGAATCCTTGGAATCCTTGGATTGTGAGGATTGGGTTTGGCGTTCTTCCAATAGTTTTACGCGAGCGTTGTAAATGTCACAATCTCTTTGAAATAGCTTCCCCACCCCATTGGCGCCATCCGATCCGCCGTGCAAATAATCCTCCCACACCCTCAAAATCCGATCGTACAACGGCTTATGAAAAAACGTGGGAAATTGACACAATTCCTTGGTAATTTTTTCAAATCGCTCCCGGGGGACGAAGGTCATGTCCGCCCGGGTCAAGTGGTAGGGGTTGGATTGGTAGTGCGAGGTGAGGATTTGGGGGAGTTTGGGGGGAAGGGGGGCATTGGTGGGTAGGTTGGCAGGTAGGTTGGCGGGTAGGTTGGCCGGTTGGTTGGCGGGTGGTTGGAACCCATCGCCGTCATTGGTAGTGTTATCTGGAGGCAAAGCGTCCATGCCAAGTTCCAAGAACAATTCCTTGGCTTGAATGGCAATGCATGGTTTCTTCGCCGCCGCCCCACCAGGTCCTCCCGCGGCATCGGCATTCGTTGCATGAGTGGCATTGCCCGTATTCCCACTCGTGGTATTGTTGGTATTATTGGTATTATTCGTATTCCCACTGGTGGTATTATTGGTATTTCCCGCGATGCTATTGGCTTCTCCGGTGATGCTGTCCAAATCTGTGAGTGTGGGTAATTTTGGCTCTTCGGAGGAGGCTCCCTTGTCTTCCCCTGGAGAGAATGAAATGGGGTGAGAGGTAATGAGAGGTAATGAGAGGTAATGAAGGGGGGGAAACGAGAATGATTTGATGGAGGTGAAATGTGTATTTGAAGATGGGTTGTAGATAAGATTTCCGTTGGAATTAATGTGGGTGTCATCGGTGAAAAAGATGGAGTGGTTGGAGGTTGGCACAGATTTTGAGAAATGGGTGAATCAAAAATAAATCGATCAAAAACAAAGCATTTGAAAATTAGAATACTGCGTTACTCATCCAAAGAACGACAGAATCATACGGGCAATGCCTGCTTGAAATGACAACATCTGACAATATCTGACAATAACTGATAATCTCAAAATAATTGACAAACACACAAAATAGTAGAGCACAACGCAGTACAAGGAGGCAGTCCAAGGAGGCAGTACAAGGAGGCAGCACAAGACAATCCTATGCAGTTTGCAGTTGGAACCACACAACCCACACAAGAACACTCGAGCACAGAGAAGAAACCAGGAGTAGAATACTACTCCAATAAACACTGAAAGAAACATTTCCATTTCTGTCAAATTTGAACCACACTCTTTTTGTGTACTTTTTGCGTACTTGTTGCGTACTTTTTGTGTACTCTGTGCTCTTTGTGTAGGCTTTGTGTGTACTCTCTGTGCATTTTCTGTGTACCCAAGTACTTACCAGCACCTCCCTTGGCGGAGCTATACAGTCCATCCCAAGTTTGATCCTCCAAAAACGAACTTTTCTGTCGTCGTTTCGGCGGCTGCGGCGGCTGTGGAGCGTGTGGGGCATGTGGGGCGTGTGCTGTTTGGGGAGGAGGCGGCAACTGAGGATTCCCTCCAAAACTGCCCAAACTTCCCACGCTGCCAACCGTGCCAACCGTGCTCTCGTCATCGCTGAGGTAGAAGGAATCCCCGCTCAAAAAACTCGCCACACTCGTCGCACTGGCAACACTTCCAACACTCCCGTCGTCATCGCCCAATGTCTCCCGTTGGTACTTGTGCCAATATCCATTGGGCCGGTGGAAAAATGGGGGGATTTCGGATCGACGCTCGTTGGCACTGTTGGCATTGGCGGCATTGGTGGCAGTATTGGAAGCAGTATTTGAGGCAGTATTGGAGGCAGTATTTGGCTTTTGGGGGGAGGGACTGAGCGGTGGCCTGCTACTGCCAGCACCACCCGCACCACCAACACCCGACGCAGATGTGGGAGATGATATCATGTCTTTTTCCTCCGGACCGACGGCACCAACAATGCCGACATTTTCTTTGCCTCCATCTACGCCTTCCTTTCCAACATTTCCAAAATTCCCCGCATTGCCGTCCTTGCCAAAAATTCCGTCCTTGCCAACATTCCCCGCATTCCCCGCATTCCCAGCATTGCCAGCGGCACTCTCCGCCTTGTGCGTCTCGATAATCCGCAAAACATTTTCGTAAATGGTGTCGCTGCCCAGCCAGGAGGCGAGGAGTTCGTCCATTTTGATGGACGCCGTGGCCACCATGATTCCAGATCCTAGTTATTGACCTCTATTGATGTTTGATATTTGTTGATGTTTGTTGATGTTGGTTGATTTGAATTGCTTGAGGTTGCTTACAGTGCTAGTGGTTTGAGTTGCTTTCAGTTCGGTTGGCGTAGGGTTGGCGATTGGCGTCGTTGGGTCTCGGGTCTCGTGAGGTCTCGTGTCTCGGACTTGTCGTCATTGCACGGAAGGCATTTCAATCATGCCCACAGAGTGCATTTTTAATATTTTATTCTTGTCTTTGGTCAAAAACAAACAGTCATAAGTAATAATATTCTCTTTGTTGTTTCGGGTCAATATATTGACCAAATAACGATTAAACTATCACAAATTTGAAGTATGATGTTGGCACTTTTGGTCCATTCTGAGTGCAGAATCTGAATCTACATGGTCTGAATAGTGCTTGTGCATACTTCTATGGCCTCTCAACTCCAAAAATTGACTGAGTAATGTCCATCCAAAGGTGCAATGCCATCGCAAAAAATTGCCATTGACCAAATGTGCAGAACTCTCTGCATTGGAATGTTTCTGCACCTACTACACAATCAAACCTCCCAATGCTTCTCTGGCCTTGTCTCTGTCACCCTTGACAAGTCTGGGGCATTGCTTTTGATGTAGCTCTTGCTGTGCTGGCTTCAGCAGCCTCCAAACACACACTTTTGTGCCACCGACATTGTTGTCTGTGGAAATGGTGGTGACAGAGGTAAGTGCATTGGTGAATCCCCCCACAAGACCCTTCAGTATCATTGGTAGTTGTATTTACTTTGTGTCTAGGGCCAGGGGGATTCGTGTTGTTGATTGTTGGGTTCGTTATTTGGTTGGCTCATCTCATGGGCTTGTTCTTGGATGCGTAATAGGGAGTTTTTCCTACCGTGTGCAATGAGGCTTGTGTGACAAAACAGGCACTCCCTGTACACCCTTACTCTGCACTCTCCGTTTAATATGCTCAGGGATTCTACTGTTTTGCTCTGACCTTGTTGCAAACAGCTCTGCAACACTCCAGCTCACCGGACCAAAGGGAATTTTGATAGCGGTGGATAGCAATGTCAACGATGATGGTGTCAATTCAGAGTGCGTGGGTGCTTGTTGTTGATTGTATTATTGCAGCTTCATCTTTTTTCCTTGTCACTTACTTCATTTAATTATCATTGTATCAACTGACCATCATTTCATCCTTTTTCATTGCTGCAATAACATAGATCTCACCACTGTTGACAACCTGTCAACAGCGATGAATGTGAATGTCATCAGGGCAAGGCTGTGTCTCAACCCCTTCATGTTTCATTGCAAAGAATGGGATACAAGCAATGGTGTTAATCTTTATTTGGATACAAAGATGACCAGGCTCATTCCAACGGAAAAAGTTGCATTATCTAACAATCAACTCATATGATGGGCACAGCCAATCAAGCACAACTTTGCCACCTTTTGATGTTCGCAATTGTCCCACGGTCGGGGGAGTGGGTAATGAGCAACAGCACTTGACTGAAAACCATCAACGGAATGCACCTAAAGTCAATTAAGCAACAATAAACTGTAGATCTATCTTGAATTCAGCATTATTTGGCGCAACAAATGTATGAACAATTCAAATTCATTTTCACAAAAAACATTTTTTTTTAGTTTGTCATGTGTTTGCCATATCCCTGAGGAGGTTTTGAACTCAAAATCAAGCTAAAGATCCCATATACGGGATCTTTAAAAGAAATTTCAATTCTACACTGTTTTGTGCTTTGAACAAGTTGTTAGAGTGCAATACAATGCTTATTTAATTTAGTTCAGGTCCTGTCTAGTCTAAGACAGCATGAAATAGTAACAAAATCAATGAAATCACTCATTTTTAACCAAATTTAGTTCAAATTAAGGTTTTAGGTGTTCCTTTTAGATTTTTTGGTGCAGAGCAATCATTATTGTCTTCTGAACTGGCCCTCTTTGCTTGTTTGTCTCTCTCAAATTCCTTCATCTTAGTCTTGTGCATATGATGGTAGCAGGAATAGACACTGTACTCACAATCATGGATGAGCTCACCTTTTTCTGTCACAAGTTGGATTCCTGTTCTTATCTAGAACTGGAATTTTCATGACAAACTGTTTCAGTAGCTTGTCTTTGTTGCTCTTTCCAGAGCTTTTAGGACAAAGATAACAATGGCACCCTGCGCAGTAGAAATCATTTTCTTGGTGCAGAAAAAGCAAATTCACCGGATGTCTTTTGATTTTGTTGTTGCTTTTGACTGCCCTTATTCCCCTCTTCCTCTTCATCCTCAAACCCTTGTTTTGCGTATAGAAATCCAACACACTCATCACACCTCTCCTGAAATCTGACTCTTTCTGAGTTATCCAATGACGATCTTCTTTGTGTAGGTGTTGTCCCAGATTTGGGTAAAACAAATGGGAGTAGCTCATGCTTGGGTGTTCTTGCTATGGAGGCACGCGTCTTCTGCATTGCCGGCTTTACCTGAGGTGGAGCATCAAATGAATCAAAGTCTTCACATGGAGGTGTAGCTCTTCCACATTTTTCAATCTCGTTGTTTCTGATGTAAAGAAGTTCATTTGTTAAATACTGCAATGCTTTTTGAAGTCTCCAACGATGGCTTGCCGCATTCCTCCAGTGGTGTAGAGTTGGGTCCCTTTTTGAAAGATCCTTTCCCCTTGAGGTAACAATCCACAAATAGCAAAGAAAAGCAGTGCCATAATTGGAGAGCTTGCGTGCTGACACAACATTGACTTCTGTTCTAATCCCAACATGTTCATGGCACCAATCACCAATCATTGCACTGAGTTGTTGCATCTCCACCACCTTTTACCAAATTCCAGAGCAAAATTTGGATTGGCACAATCCTTGCTGTCACTGGAAGTGTAAAGGCAATGTTTGGGAGAGGATTCACATTGGGACTCTGCCACAGTCCCATCTCACTTTTGAATGCTTTCTTTGTCATTTTCAATTTCTTTCACTGAGTATCCTCCAAAAATATTTTCATTATTCCATCTAAATGACCATCTAAATGAGCTTCGAGCCCACCTACTGAGTAAGCCCAAGGTTCAATTGCTTTTTGAAGAAATAACCCAAGAGATCCCGATAGGCATCTACCAGTCTAATAGCAAACCTGACCTTTATTATGTAAAGAAGGTTTTTCCTAGCAAGCTAGGAAAAACTCATTGCGCCTAGCTCATTAACTTTCCTTTAGTGAGTCTAGTACAAGTAGAGGCACTAACAATGCAAACACAATAATCTAGCTAAGCATACAGAAATAGTGTTATTTCATGTTTGGACTAAAATGTTTAGATAGCATTTAGGGCGAAATCTACAAACAAAAGGTAGGTTCATACTAAACTGACTGTGTGTAGATCTGCATTGCTCGCCAAACTTTTTTGGGTTGCTCTTTGTGTAGGGTCGTAACTCTAGTACGTACCCACACTTTGTACTGGCAAACCTGTGCCGACTTGTACTAGCTCACCAAAATTGTAATGAGCAAAAGCAAAAAAAAAATATGATAGATTTTAATGTTGATTTTTCAATCTTGATATTTAAGTGACCATTTCTACTCAAATGTTTCTGGATATAAGCTAGTGTCAGAATCATTATTTTTCAAGGATATTTGTACCATTGACGTTGGCCAAGCCGATCTTTACCCTAGGTGTTATAAGATGGCTAGTAATCCTCAAGATGGTGAAGGTATGCTGCATTCTTGATGTTTATTTTAGAGAAGTCTTGCTGTGCTAACAGATTTTGTTCTCACTCTGTTTATTTAAAGTTTTG
The DNA here is from genome assembly GCA_036939595.1 of Thalassiosira livingstoniorum. NCBI lineage: Eukaryota > Bacillariophyta > Thalassiosirophyceae > Thalassiosirales > Thalassiosiraceae > Thalassiosira > Thalassiosira livingstoniorum. Next base: position 108 of record JALLOT010004363.1, on the reverse strand, counting down.
GCAGGTGATGACTCTAGTACCAGGTCAATGCCCAAGTTGGAGGAGGTCTCGTGACAGACTTAGATCTAAGAGAATTAAGAAAAATCCTCTGATCACACGAGACATCCA
>JALLOT010004361.1:0-10323 GCA_036939595.1 Thalassiosira livingstoniorum | reverse complement strand
TCTTACGATGACTAAAAATATTTGTTTCTTAAATATTTCTTTTTAAGCGATGAAATATTTGCTACGGGAAATGCAAAATTTTGCCTATAATCGCCAAATTGCTAAATTTTAATCATTCCAAGGATGTTCCAGCAACAATGGCAATTGTTCAAGTCAATGGTGAACAATTTCTATGGACTGAAATGGACCTTTTCTGAGCGCAGCCACCAGGTCAATTTTATGGACAATGCAATCACAATAGCCGACAGGACAATTTGTACAACACTCTTTGAAAAGAAGCTTGCACTCCATCTCTACCTCCCTCCTACTTCCACCCATCCACCAGGTGTCCTACCAGGTCTTGTGATGGGCAACATCCTTTGGATGTACCAACTGTGCTCCAATGAAAAGGACACAACCTCCAAAGTCTGAGCCTTCTATCGCCGTCTCCTTGCATGTGGTTATGCCTCCCACTCTCCTTCCTCTCTTTAGCAAGGCCATCACCAATGCAAAAGAGCATGTAGCCAGAACTCCCCTGGCTACCCTCCTTCTTAAGCATCAAAAGAAGGAGGAAGGGAAGAATAGGGTGTTCTTCCACCTTGAGTACCATCCCAAGAACCCCTCACCCTCTACCATCCAATGACTATGGAGAGACACCATCTTCTCTCCAGCCAATTGTTGCTGGCTTCCCAGGGTTTACAACACCTTTGGGAACTCCATTGCCATTGCATCACTCACCTTGGCACACAGCAGGCCACCAAATCCAGGAAACCTTCTTTCCTATCATAAGATTTGTCAAGTAATGGGCCCAAGGTGTTGTTCTACCTGACTAGACACTGAGGGCCCTTTTTATTTTTTCAAAATAAAAAACAAAGTCGCTGACGCTCCTTTGTTTTTTATTTTGAAAAAATAAAAGTGTTTTCTCCAAACACTTACATTCCCTGCACCCTGATTCTATCTTTGGTGCCAAAAAATGATACGTAATTTCCTTGTCATCACCCCATGGGAATGCGTTTCCCACTTGTACTTATGTGAAAGCCTTGTAGTTTCACTTTGCGCCTGAAAAATTGTTTTCTGTTTGAGGTCAAAAATCCACTGATGAAGTCCTAAGACAAAACAGAACTCCCTGTTTGGTAATTTAACCTCCTAGTAGTTTTTTAACATTGGAAATTCAGCAAACTCTTCTTAATAAATAAATATTTAGAGCCCTACTAAGACATTCAACTACCATCCCAACAAAATGGCATGGGAGCATTGGCTGTCACAAGAAGCTAAAGCTACAGATAGAACATTGATTGGAGCTAACAAAACTCCAACAACTTTCCAAGAAATTTGTGTTGGCAGATCTCAGTTTTTTTGGAAAACTCTTTTATGTAAGGTTGAATGCTGTCAGATACAATCAGCAAAGCTGATGTTGCAGTTACATGCATTGTCAAGAGGAGTCATGGAATGATCCTTGAATGATAATGAACCTCCCATTACAACCCAAGAAATTTCATTGGCACTTATGGGATTTTTCATCATAATGCCATATTTAAGGTTTGACCCATCAGGTAACACAGCAATCAATCAGCCAATTGGACTCCAGCTTTGGCCTTGAAAAGAACTTGGATTTTGATATAAAAATGGTGATCAAACTCCCACAACTTGCAAGAGGTGGTAGAGTCAAATTTTGAATTTTGTTGCAAAATTCCAAATGTACTGTCTTGTGAAGCAGAGCATACAACAACAAACCAGTCAAACTGACAACACATGTGTTTTTCCTGTTCAACCTAGTTACGGATCAATCCATACATGGCAACCAAAATCCAACAACTTTTTGAGCAGTTGAAGTGCCAAATTTTGAATTATGTAAAAGAAAAATTTGAATACCTTGATACAGTACATCATATAACAATCAAATAGTGGATTGGATATCAAAGGTGGATTGCTGCTTGGCAAAAGATATGAAAAAGTATCACATCTTTGAAAAACTCCCACAGCTTCTTGTGAAACCAAAGCAATAATTTTTGATTTTTTGTACATAATATTTTCATTTGAGTTAGGGTCATGGTTTAATTGCTTCATTTTTTGCTTTCAAATTCAAATATCATAATAATTATGGTAAACTCATTTCTTTCAAACTAGGAACTATTTAGTTTTTGTTGGCAATACAAGTAGAAGTTCTCTGCCTTGCAATGTTGAATTTTCATCTATTTTTCATGTGTTTCATCTCCTTGACCATTTTTACTTGTGGTAGTGGTTGTGTGGATTAATTGTTGCCACTAATTGGTTTAGTTCCCAACTACCAATGGCTAAGTATCTTTCTTGTTTGCAGAAATATATTTCATAGTACTGGAGCTTCAAAGAAATATGTCAGCTAACACAACCCTTTCTGAAAACATAGCAGCCATTTGCCAGCTTTTACTAGCTTTAAGCTAGCATTCACATCTACCTTGGTGTGATTAGTATTAATTATGTGGCCTACAATGCTGTTCTAGGTTTGCTGCTTGAGATCTGTGCTTCATGTATATGTATGATTTGGAGCACAGATCTCCAGCAGAAAACCTAGAACCTAATATCTGGTGAAGCCTTTTAGGATAATGCCAGTGACAGCAGGGGATTGTTTGGAAGCACCATTGTTGGCTTGACATGACGCATGCATTTTTGTTGCCTTTCAATTGCCTTGCTTGGTATCTGTAAAATTCAAAAAGTATTTTGAGTGATCCCTCCTGGGTCCCACTGCTAGGTAGAAATCTAGGGCTCAGTTAACACACTAGGAAGACAATGGTTGTGGCCTGGGTATTGTATTATGTGCTTCATACTACTCCTGTAGTGTATTGTACTTCCTTGAAAGAGTACTAAGTACTACTATCAAAGTATGATGTTGTATGTAGGTATTAAAATACTTAGATTTTTTCTCTCCATGGTGTTTAAGGTTTAAGAAGTCAAAACCAACAGCAACTAAAAATGGATGGACAATAATAATTTTTTGAGTAAACGATGATTGAAGGTTTTTTACTGTTGATGACCAATCCAAAAAATCATGCTCTCACCATGGTAAAAAAATATGTTTTTGATTGTATTATGTTTTTGGTCATATCTCATGATCTACCCAAAAAATTTAAATGGTTTTTGCACCAATTAAACACTGACAAAATTACCTCTCAGATTATTTAATAAAAAAAATATTTTCAAAAATTAAAAAAAAAATGGATATTTTCTGTTGGTTCTTATTTTAGAGACTTATTTTTCATACATAGGACACAGTCTATTCCTACCAGACTTAATTCTACTAATTTCATACAAGACATTATTTTGTCTAGGAGCTATTGTTATTTACTTTAAGGGTTGTGATGAGAATCCAGGTGGAGAAATGTCTTATAAAAATTAAACAACATTAACCCATTCTCTCCTACACTTTAGAATTAGTTATGCCCTAAGATAGAAAAACAAAGAATAGTTGGCAGAAAAACAGAATGATTTTTTGAACCTTAACCCTAATTAAAGCTTTTCTTGAGCAAATACAAATTCATACTCCATTCAAAACAAGAAAGTGAGGGTAAGGTTTTTTGGATGATGCTCAGCTTTGATGCAAATCAATGCACAAAAAAATAAACCAACCCCTCACTTTTTTGTTTTGAAGGGAGTAAAAAATTTGAATTTTCTTGATCAAAAAATCAAGTAGGGTTAGGGTTTTCAAAATTAGCTTTATGGTTACAGCTCAAAACATTTTGTCAAGTATCCAGAGTGGGAATTGAAACCAGGACCTTTGGTGCTAAAAGCCAATGAAATGTTTAGCATATGATCATAATAATTTCTCTTTATAAAATACAACATAATGGTATATGCATTGCAGCCTATCTACAAATAGATCTGTGACTAAATAATGTCTGGTATGAAGTCCAGTAGGATTCAGTCTGGTAGAAATGGGCCTAGTCTTGCATAGGTAGGATTTCACCTGTAGAAAAAATGCCTTGTATTTGTTCTGATTAGAGTGTTCTTCATATAGCAGGGGTTGGATTTGGATAAGCTCAACCCATTGAGCCTAAATGTTTTTGGGTTTGCACTTACAAAAGATATGGGACCTAAAATCCAATATAGAATTTCTACTCTGATTTGGATTGAATTTGGATAGGCTTTCCAAATTTCCACCCCAAATCCAATCCAATAGACTTTGACTAAGTATCTAGTAGTGTAGTATGAAAATTTTGGACAAAAAGAAAACTCAATCCACTTCCAGATTCCAATCCACTTACTCACAAATAATTATGCATCTCACAATTACATCATCATACCCAAATAAGTTATCATATTATTTTTCTTACCATGTCATCACCAGTGCCTAACTTAGTCAGCAGTGCTTTTCTACCCTGTCTGGCTCAACCATTTTTACCAATGACCCAGAAGACTATTAATTGTGGTATGGCATTTTCTGCACTGTTGAGTTTCACCAAGATCATCTTACTTTTTGCCCAGCATATGACAATCACTCCACTCCAACATGGATGAAAGCTTATAAAACTTGTCATCATCCTGTGAATAGCTGTGTACACTTCTTCAAACCTGCAAAAAAGGTGTCTTTCCCATACAGTACAATAACAAAGTCTTGCAATTACAATCATTTATTTTTTCAAGCATAAACATGACTTAAAAATTGCTCAAGACAGAACTCCAAATCAATTGGAAAGTCTTGCAAATCTTCTATTTGATAAGAGGAAGATAGAGTTCTCCTTGTACAAGGAGTTGAAGCAAGCTGCTGAGGAAGAAAAACAACAGCATGGAAAACAAATTTGTCACATTGAAAAATTCTTTATTTGAATCATTCTCCAAAGATAGATTTGTTGGACAATCAGCAATACAGCATCTGTGGTATTGATCTATTGGGGACAAACCCTCACTCTTATGGTGTTGGCAACAAGTATGACAAGCCAATCATTAACAAAGATGATATCCAAGTCATTGCTAACATAATGACAAATGAGTTTTCTGTTGCGGCAGGAGCAACACCTGTTATGACCAAACACCGTGTGTGCAGTAATGTTGGTACAACATTGAAAAGAACAGATGATTGCACTGATAATGGAGATTGTACAGATACTTGAGGTGATGACTCCAATGGCCATGATGTTTTCAATGTCTGTGGTGATGACAATGAAATTGAAGGTGAGGAAGGACACAAGGAAGATAGTGTTGCTGATGCAGATCATGTTGCAGATGCAGATTGTGTTGCAAATTTGAATTTTGGTCAGGGCCAGGGGTAAATAGTGCAGGTCTTGTCAGTGTTAGTGGAAGTTGAGGAGAAGGTGGGTATCTTGGACTTGGATAACATGAGGAAGTTGAGGACGTGGAGCATAGGAAGATTGAAGAGAATTTGAAGGTTGTGGAGTTAGTGGAGGATGTGGAGCTGTCAGAGGTTGGGGGGCTGGTGTAGGTCATGGTGCCGGTGGAGGTCTTGGCGATGGTGCTGGTGGGGGTAGAGGTGCAACTTGTTTGGCTGATTCCAATCAAATGTAGCAATAATTTCTTTCCAATCAAGCAGCAGGAAACATCAGCAAGAAAGAGTGTCTGCAAGCATGGGTGTGTGCATTCCATTTCAGAAACTTCAATCATGTCAACATTCTTGACATAGTGTACAGGAATATTGACTTTGGTTTGTTGGGTTGCATGGCAAATATGGTGAATGCCAATGTTTCTTTCACTGACACAAAAGAATAGGAAGAAGCTTGAGAATAGTCTTTGCTCACTATGTGAGCAATATTGTGAGAACTTAGTGAGTGGCATGCCTATGGAAGCAATTGATTGGACCATTGGTAGGATACAAACTAAACTAGTTAAATTTGCTGATGAATTAGTAGACAATTGACAAAACAAACAAATAATAGTAATACATTGTGCTCTTTGCATGTAATTGCTTGGTTTTAATCTGTGGTAGAATTATTCAAATCAACTAATATACTAGATTAAAAACAGTTTCTTATTTAGAGCTTCAAATATTCCTCCAATGTTGGAGGTGTCAAACCAAAAGTATTAATGCTACTTGATTGATCACCATTCAAGCAGTTGTAGCAATTTGTCAAAAGAAGGCAGAAACACAGTTGCTCATTTACTATTGAACTTGCTTCTGCCAGTTTGTAACTCTCTAGACTATCACACATTTGAACTGACTTACTTCTGCATATTTGTCAATCACAATTCTTGCTGATTTCAATAAATCATTGCACTTTCTTTGTGTTACAGTGAGTTGAGCATAGCAACCAACAGCTATGAAGTAGTAGATAATACAAGAAAAAGACAAACCAAAAGTTCCATCTCCAAAAATAGAGAAAGTATTTTGTGTGTTTGGTTTCAATTCTTCAAAAATGTTAAGTCCATTCAGCTGAAAAACACCAAAATCATTTTGTCTTGCAGATACAGGTTAAAATTCAGTTGAAATATCATTGGGAGGAAATATTTCAAATTTAATCCTATGACATTTTTTGTAACATGTGTAAATAGCCCTTTGGACAGTATCATAATTTGCTTTCCTTAGAGCTTCTTCACTGTCACCATCAGGTCCTTAGAAAGGGACACTTATCTTTTCAATTGGGCTGTCAATGAAACCAAGAATGTTCCAGCATCTGAGAAAGTGAGCAAGGCAAGAGTGTATGTCAGTTGTGCCCTCATTTTGAGAATAGATTTTTCTTTCTGGTGATAAGTTTCTATAGCTCAGTGAAACCTGTCAAATTCATGAATGGATTACTTTAATATTTAACTCTTGATGTTCAAGGATATTTATATACCTTTTGTCTAAGTACTTCAAAAACCACTTGTAGCCATAGCTCAATCTGCTGTAATCACTACCAAAATGAGAATCATCTGCAAATTGTGTCTGGCTCATACCAGTTGCAAGATTCAAAAGGCAATAGATTAAAAGATCTTCTGAATGAATACAATAGAAGTATTCTCAATTTCTGCTGTTTTTTTTAGTTTAGGAATCAACATGTATTCATTGCCATTCTGAGCGCAAATGTCTGTCAATCCAAAGCATCTGCACAGACACACTAATTACACACAAAATTTTTGTTTAAGGGCTGTTGGATCATTCAATTGGTTGAGGCACAAATGTCTGTAGGGGAATTATGTTTTGGGATGCAACTCTTCATGCAATGTTATGTCGTAAAGATATCTATCCAGTGATACCCATCCTTGTGCCAGACTCAAATAGGCTATTCAAAAACCAGCAAAATTACATGACAATTCTTGCAATGCTCCAGCATCTACATTATTACCATCTACTGCATTGGGGATCAACAAAGAACAAGCATACATGAAAAGAGATACTATTACATCCAAAGAATGCATTGTCCAGAAATTTCGACTTGTCTGGTGAGTACCAATTTCTGCAGTACTTAAATGAAGCCATCTAGTGTTTGTACACTTGAGGCATTTTGCTTCTCTCCTCTGTGTACATGTGAAAAGCCTTCTTTTTGGTAGTTAGGACATGGTGATAACAACAAGTGATGATTATGGGTTATGATCAAATGATAGTAAATGATTGCAAATACTTGTAATATGTAAAAATATTGCAAGCTAAAGTATGGGAGGTAGATTTGTAGTATTTTTTAGTACAAAAACCACACATTGTAGATCACTGACTTAGTTGATATCAATCACTAATCAGTCAGGAAAGCATATTAAAAAAGACCTCAGCTCACCAGGACTACAAAATATTTTGGGAAAAGATTTTGTGGTAAGTAAGAGTGTGTCACAGATGGACCACTCTGCATGCAAGCCAACAACAATCAGCAAAAAACAAAAACATGTGGGAAATGACAAAAACATTGCAATGCTCATTTTTATTTTTTCTGCTTTGACAAAAAATAAGCTATAGTTAGTGGGTGTTAGTTGAAAAATGACAAAAAAATGTGGTTTAAACAAAGCTTCTGATGTCTTAACTACTACCACCATTTTGACTGATCCCAAAGAAACAAACAACATCTTTGGAGCCAGGGAAGGGGCCATCACAGCAGTGATGAACAGCCTCTTTGGTTGTTCCAACATGGCCCAATCCAATCCAGCCAGCAACCATAATGTGGCTGATGATACATGTGGTAATCCAAGGGTATTTGCCACCAATACAACCCAAGTAATGGGAACCAATCCCAGCACCGAACAAGGAACTACAACCAATGGCACCACCAATTCAGTTCCAAATGTTGGAAAAAATTGATCCCAATGTACTAGCATATGCCATTGTAAACACAGATGAAGGGATAGTACAAGCAGCTGTATGAATTTTAGCCATCTATTTTGTAAATCTGAATTCCATTTCCATTCATCTCTGTAGAGCATATTATTCCTATGTAGCCATAAGTAAACATGTATTTGATTTCTTGCTCTCTTATTGCAGGGTCAACAGCTTGTCTTTTAATGCAAGTGCATGATTTAAGCAGAAAGTGTTTGAAAACATACTTTTTTTACAAATTTCAACACAATGGTATTATGGGTAATATTGTGAACCCAAAATTTCCTAAAAAATGTGACAGTCATGTGTATAATTATACCAGATTCTACAGACATGACTTGAATTTGTGATAATGAATCCACTTCAACCTGAAACTGTAACTCCTCATGTGTCAAAAAATATTTGGTTGTTTTCAACACCCTTGAGACACAAGAAAGCTCAGAATGAGTAAAAAAGTCATAATGTACATCTAGGTAGAAAAAAAGTGACTTGGTCATACAAAATCCAACCACTTGACTGCCTTTCACACAACTGATGGTACTACATCATTGTCATTCATTGACATGGGTGTTTTTTTGCTCAATGCCTTTATGATCCAATTTAACAAACATAAATTAAGACATAATATCATATAATGATCATTGATATAAATATCATTTTTAATAATAACATAATTATTAGAAACACACAACTCAGCACCATTTGAACAAGATTCTCTGTTTCAAAAAGGCACCTACATAGACCTATGTTGTCAGTCATGGACCTTAGTGTTTTGATGATTTCTCAATGAAGTGATGACCCAAATAAAAAAGACTTATGAAACTATCTATAATAAATTTAAGAATGATGACAATAAAAATTATCTTGAACTATAGTACTACCTTGTCATTCCCTGACATGTGTGTTTCTATGATACTCAATAAATTTATGATCAAAATGATTAAAACCAAAACTTGAAGCATTCAATTTATGATATGTAATGATATCAATATATTATATCATTCAATTGAGATAATACAAAACACACAAGAATACCCATTGGCATAAATATGATTCTCTGTGATAAAATTACACTGAGAACTAGACCTTTATTGTTAGTTGTTAGTAAATACATTTGCCTTTTGTGAATTTCTCAATAAAATGGTGATCAGCATGAATGAGTTAAACTTTATTGCATCATACGTTGGTGAGGAATTATAATATCATTTATTTCTTCTGACACATTTGAAAAGAAAATACTTTCTAATTTGTATATAATCTTTGTAAGTACACATCTTAAATCATCTTGTTTGTTTTTATTCAAGGAAATTTTTGTTTTTGAATAGTTACTTGATGTAATTTTTATATCCATAAATGAATAATGGCTAAAAAATAACTTATATGGCTAGTAAATATTTATCTGGTTTTTCATTTTATGCCACTTAAGAGACCTAAGAAATAATTCACACCATTTGTACAAACTTCTATGTACCAAAAATAGACTCATGTATAGATTTTTGTACTATACTTTAGTTATTAGTGATATGAAAAGAGATAAAAAAGAGACCATATAAAGACCATCCTCCCATAGATTTTTATACTCATTTTGTCATATATTGCTAATGTGAAGAATAGGCAGAATTTTTAGACAGGCATGTTAATTTTTCAACATTTGATCAAATATTGCTTGTCAATTTGCGTAAGTTTAGATGATGTTACTGGCCAAAAAATTCATTTTAGAAGGAGAAAAGGTGTGAGATAGCCTTCTATGGATTCACCAGGTAAAAGATGTGCATCCCTTCCCCTTCTAAAATGTATTTCAATGGGTATCTGTGAGAAATTCTACAGCAAGAATTAGAATGTAAAATTATGCAAAGAAAAAATCAAAAATTCTCTCCCTTACTTAAAAAAATGTGTTATTTATCCATATGATGTTAGATAGTTGTGCCTGATCAAAAACTTGCTTAGTCTAAATGTCCAGTCAAGTCTTTAGGATTTTACACCAATAATTGGGCATTTAGACTATGCAACCCATTGATGCTCTTCTACTATAATATTTGAACTCCAACTAGTGCAAAAGAACACAGAAAAAGTGCACTGCTATCTTTCTGTTTTGTTCTTTTTCACTCGAGGGAGTTCAAAAATAATCTCACGTTGAC
>JALLOT010004360.1:0-10322 GCA_036939595.1 Thalassiosira livingstoniorum | reverse complement strand
GTTGCATTTTTGAGGCTTCATAGAGACAATTCTAATAATATCCACATGAAATGAAAATAAAATAATAAATATACAAAATTTATTTCACATTCCATTAAGTCTGTTACATAAACAATAAGTCCATCCCCATTTTTTGTACATACATTGAAATTTCTGGCAATCCTGCTTACAAACCTTTCATGTACCCTCCATTGCATCATAGGACAAAGTATACTAAGGTTTAGTAACAAGTTTGTGACAAACAAGGGTTGTCTCAATAGTAGAATAAAATTATATGCCCTCTTATTCAGCAACAGCAAGAATTTAACCATCTTGATCCCACTTGTTCTGTATCATTTCAAGTGTCGTTGATTTTCTATATATTCAAGATGAGGCCAGGCTGGCTTATTTAAAGCCCAAACATGGCAGGTGTTTGAATTCATCTCTTCCAATGAGAGCAAAATGTAAATTGAAGATTGGACCACCACTTTGTATCCCAAGACTCAGCAAATCCAATTGGACCATGTCTCCTATTGTTGACATCATCCACTCAATACTTTGATCTGTTGTGGCATGAGTTTGGGTATGGGTATGTGAAGCTCACCTTCTCTCCATTTGACAAAGCAAAAGTATGTTACCAATTGTGCTCCTCAATCTTGTAAAACACTATGTGACAAGGCATCATATTTTCCACATACTTCTTCTCCTTCTAGAAATCAATCAGAAATGTTCCTCCATCATCCATAACCTGCTACAGGGTATCACAATGTCCAATTTCCTTTCTGTAAAAATATTCATCTAGCTGCTTACCTGGAACTGGAACATTCCTTGGCCAAAACTTACCACACTATTCTATCAATTCCTACAAGTAGACACCTTCCTTCTTCATCTCCACAATCCCTTCCTTCATACAAATCCACTGCTCACTGTGACAATCTTGCTCCTTTTGAAAATGAACTCAGTCAGCTACAGCACAATTCCAACAGTCAGATGGCCTCTATCATACTTTTTCTTCACCATCTCCTCACAAACAATACTCTGAGATCTAAGATGTTTGCACCAAAAAAATTATTGATATTATTACTTTTAATAGTAATAAAGAAGCACAAACATATTTATTATTTGATCAACTTTTTGAAAAAAATTAATCCCCAAGAATATACATGCCTTGTTTCACTCCTTTTTGTGTTCAATGAATGACAAAAATCTATATACCATAGAAATAAAAATGTTTAACTGATGCAACACATCAGTTGCTTTGAATTTGAGAAATTGTCCTCTTGTTTTTCACATTTCTATTGAATTGTATTTAATAACACCACATGCAAATACTAAGATGAGCTCTAATGATCTTATACAAATCATAAAATAATTTTCTTTTGAATATAATGTAATGGAAATTTATCTTTTCAATATATGATTATTTTGAAATATATATACTTTTACAAGTGTTGAACCACTTTGTTTGCCTCTGAAATTTTAAAGGGCTTTGATTACCTTCCATTTATAGTCATCAAAATTTAAACTAAAAGATATCATATTAAAAAATTTAAAATTAATGAATATATTAGGATATTGTGTTTTAGCTTCAATTTAATCTAAATACCCAGACCATAGACCAGCTATTGGTTGCTTTTGGAAGGAAGGTCAAAAGCTTGACACAATTGGTGTTTCTAAGATTACAAATTCTACACATAAAGTGCTTGACTTTGGCTATGAATACACCCATATTGTTTGATTTTCTGTGTCATTATATTTTGTTTTTGGAAGTGCTTTGTATCTTTTCATTTGATGAAATACAAAACATACCAATGTTACAAGAAAGAAGCAATATTTAGATTAAAAGAATCCATGTATTGGCAGAGTTTTTATTCATACATTTGCAGCTAAAAAGGATTGAACTCCTAAAACTGTTTTTCAGTTGTTGTTAATAATCTAACTTTTGTAAGACTTAAAAAGTAATTTGTATCTGTTAAAATATTTTTTGTATATAAAGAATTATAAACGTAAATTTAGCATTTACTTAACACTATCTTTCTTACCAAACCTTGCTAAATTTGTCCTTGTTAATGCTTGTCAATAATACAAAGAAACAACTTCAAAAACTTACCATGTGAACAAAACGTTCATCATTTTAATGATATAAACAAAGCAAAAACTTGAGAAAAATTAAAATGCCTCACTGTCATGAAATCATATTAAGCATATTTTGTATGATTTTAGTACCTGTCTGATATGTTCTCAGGGGTGAAGTTTTCAATTTAACTCACTTTATGGAAAGTATCATGTTGCTCATTTTTTATTGACGTGGACTATCATATTACAATAGCTCTGTGCACACAATCACAATTTTTTGTGCAACTAATAAAAAATCTATCTTATTCAGTTACAGATTGGGCTGCAATCATGAAGTAAGAGAAGATGAAATTTTCTTTATCTTTGACCAATTTGCTTAGATTTTTGAACTAAACAGATAATTAAAGTAATGAGTGATAAAATCAGTTCTATGACAAGCTATGAAGTAAATATATACCCTAGAGAGGCTACAATGAAAAAAAACACACAACAGAGCATGATGACATCCACAAAGCAGATATAGATAAAAAACAAACAAGTATTCAAAAAATCCTTCTGGTATTCAAAAAATATTGCCAATTGAACAGAGTTTCATGGTAGATTTTGTTTTACCAAGTAAAACTGACAAGCCACCTTAAAAAGGAATTTCTAAATTGCACTCTCCAACACATGGTATCAAAATGTTACAAATAATATCAATCAGTCATAAAAAATCCCACAAAAACAAAACTATCAACAACTGTAGACTTGAGTTTCTCCAAATGAATTTGTAAGCACCCTTTTCCCTGGGCTGAGAGCAGATCAGGGGGTATATTTAGTTTTAAAAGAGTAAAAGTGTTTTCAAATTAATTATTATGTGGAAGAGATCTAAGTGACTGATTTATGCTAACTTATCCCTTACAGTAGAAATAGCAAGTTATCTGATATAGTACCAAAACACTGTAAATATTTGAGACATCCCAAAACAGACAAAAATACATTTTGATCAAATAGATTCCATACAAAACTACCAAAATATTGAGACTTTGAGTACTTTCTTGGTACATGCACACTGGTTTTAATCCACACCTTATAAATATGGTGCAAATGCTACAAGGGACAATAACCCTCAATCTAAACACAAATGTGGGCAATGTTGTTCATCTTACCTTGAATATATCTTAAGCTGTCATTCATGAAAAAAATCTTGCATAATATATGAAATTTCAAATAGGCAGGACAAACAAAGATAACCTGGTCTAAAATGAAAAATATCATTCCTCCTTTTACAACAATCTTGAAGTTTTGGTAGATTTTGGCACAAATGAAAAAAATGAAAATATTCTCATATTTTGGAATCCTCAATAATTCATACTGTATTACCTAGTGGCTACTTTGGTTTCAATCTTTGAGTCATTTGGTCTATTCTATTATTGCAAGCTCTTCATTTTGTCACTCAAAATATATTATTAGGTTAATGACCTGCAAAAGTTATTCATCTTATTCATGTCAATGAAATTTCAATACAATGATACAAGGAATGTACTAATAAAATATGTGTCATGGTATTATAAAATTAGGAGCAATCACCGAAGAGTTCTATACAAAGATGTGGAGAAACCATTTTCACTTTCTAAATGGCTCAAAAATTGCTTTGTTCAAGTAAAATGAGTCAATTTGTGCCTTATAGACATATTTTGTATAAGTTTTGAATAATCAAGACATGTTTCAAAGTTGGTGCCTCCTGCTCTAATAGTATTTTCAAATACTGTGTTTTGGGTCCCAGGGAACTTCATTCCTCCTAGGTTGGATCAAAAATATAGAAGGGCTCAAGCTTTGTGCAACTTCTTTGTCAAAAAATCTCAATTAAGCCCTGAAAGTGGTGTGTCCCTCCTGAAAGCACCCATGGCATTGGATCATCAGTAGCGATTGACCCAAGATGGAAATTTAATAATTAAATGCTTCAACTCAATGATCAAACATGGCATATGGTATCCTGAATACTTAGATAAAAAACAAATGGGTTCATTGGAGTGGACACCCTAAGAGAGTTTGGTGCCAATTCTGCTCATAATGTTGTGATGGTTGAACTGATATGGTTGGTGTAATTGTGTTGATGTAAGTATTAACATTGTGACTGCTAAAAAATAGAAATTTTTTTGTTTCAATTAATGAAGCAGTTGTAGTCAGTCCATTAGATAAGGCTGTTTAACCTCTCAGCTGACCCCAATAGGGAGAACTAATTCAACATGACCAATGTAATTGCATCATACTTACCTAAAGGCAACTCAAACTCATATCACTTTTGAAATACCACATATTGACTAGAAGATCAAAGTTCTAAAAGATGCTTGTTAAATTTAACAAAAGCAAGATTGCCTCATCCATTGATGTGGTGGCAATGGCATCAATGAATGCTTTGCCTGCTGCATTTTTCAATAATTATTTGTCATTTGATCCAAAAGGACATGTACAGCATAGCCCAGTGGCTCATAATGTGCATTCCAAGGTGTTTCAATAATGTCAAAATTTATGCAGCATGAACTAGCACAAAGAATTTTGCATTTTAATGTTGGTCATGCTTATGAGCAAGGGCACGCAGTGCAAGGGCAATATCTTCTCTATCGCCGCGCGGCCAGCTGTTGCAGAATATCCACCGCAATAATATGGGTATTTTCAATAGCCCAATATGTGTATCGTTGTACAAGTATAATATTACTGTACCTTACTATGTATAAAATCATTAGTGTACTACTCTAGCTATATTTATTGTAACATAGTATGTACCTTATGGGATGGATAATAGTAGTAGGAGTAGTTAGAATACTACCTTTGTTTTACAAAAAAGGTGCATTTGGTACAAATAGCGGGATCAAGGGCTCTGATTGAGTACGAGAATTCTGATTATGCGAATCAAATTCTTCTCGCCATTACTATGTACATTTCCATTGATGTATGACACCATGGATATACCTAGCACCATGGCTCCATCTTCAAAATGAGCCTCAAAATGGCAATCTGCTGCCACGGACAGCATTTTTATGCTGTGGTATAGATATGGCACCTCTCCAACAGCCAACACAATTGTCGACTGGCGCTGACCCCATTTAACAATTGTGTTGCTTGGTTTGGTCAAAATTGACATAGAACTAGGTTTTTGCAAACACAACAATGGTGAGACGGCAGAAGCCAAAGGATAGATGTAGTAGCGGCATTGTTCTCAGCTGATACCCAGTACAACAATACTGCTTAAAGTTCTAACACCATATACAGATGCTAAGCTAAACATTAGTGTAAAGCGATTTTAGTATGATTAATAATAAGCTACTTGTTTCTACTGGAGTGGCCACCATGGTGGAGAAGCTCATTGGGGGCATTGTTGTCTAACTATCTACCATTAGACATTATCTGTAGAAGTGATAATAGGATCTAGTATAAAAAACACCTTTTTTGTGGGACAACAAAAATTGCGTTTGTGAGACAAACACAGTAAAATATTTATGTTTAACATAACCTCTCTATCATATCACTCCTAATATTTTTTATTATCTCAACTACATTACAACTAACATACCATTCATAAGTAGGAATATTTTATATTTTCACTTTTTATTTGTTCACTTTTTCAATAACTTATTTTTTATTCTTTCATGCATAAGACTGGGCAGCAGTACTGGACCATTGAGACTACTTGGCTTTCCCCACTAGCAGGCAGTGGACAGTGCCCATGAATTTTTATTTTTGGCAAATATCCCCTTGATAAACTTAGTACATACATACATAGGTAAGCATAGGTACATTTTCTGTTTTATATTTTGCCTACAATTACCTATGTGGGAAAAGCCCACCAACAAAATTATTTGTCAACTAGTTGGGAAAGCCTACAGACTACACTAAATGTGATGTTCTTTTGATGTGTTGCAGGTTCTCATTTTTCAATATCTTTTCATAAAATAAATTAAGTGCATACCCACCATCTCCTGGTGATCAGCTAGGTGACAATAAACAGTGTCATCAAATCATTGCCATGTCAACTTCCACATGGAGGAAGCTGTTCAATGTTGAAAATCAATGGGGCATGGATATTGACTCATTACAAAGACAGGATCAAGTATTCAATTATGTCACCACTACATTGGAAATGTGTTTAGGAAAAGTAGAAGTGGACTATGCACCAATAGATATCAACAGTGTAGTACAATTTTGGTCAGACCCATCACAAACTGTCACAGACAGACCATGCTAGGGTCACACAAAACTAATGCAACACTGGCTCTGCATCACCAAGAAAATCTACCACCTATTTGTAGTCACAAGATGCCTATGATGTGACCAAGAGGAATCCCTACCACATGAAAAATACAATTCTGTGATGGTATCAACATGAGCAACTGAATACATGGTAATTGAGAAGAAAATGTTTGTATTTAAGATCTCATCTGGGGTGTGCATCTCATTTCTTCAAGTGCTGCAAACACTGACAGGAGATACACCATTAAAACCCACTTGCCTGCTGTACCCCCTAGTAAGAAAACTAATTGGTGGCAACCCATAGTGATATGATGGATTTCTGCGTGGGTTCTAAATCAAACAATGGAAGGATGCCCTGGTTCACAGCCAACCTGACAAAGTAGTGGACAAGGACTCTATCCTAATGCACTCATCACGGAACTCATTTTTTGTGCTATATGTAATAGTTGTAGTAACCTCATGTATCAGAAGTCTACTCCTGTTTCACACAAGGTACACTATAGGTACTGCAATGGAGGGACTTCACAAATTTAAGTGGAATGATCAAGAATGATTTGGGTCCTCTCTTGCCTTCCTGTTTGACTTGAACATGAATGATTTTCTGGGGTGGACACTCCTCACAAAGCAGGAATGTTGTCCATACTTCCAGAAGTCAAGAAAGATGAGGAACAATCTGGGCCACTGCCAGGGCACTGGTTACTAACAGTCTTTCTGGCTTAATACTGGTTTTATTTCATAGTTCTAGGGAGGATGATATCTCTCTGGGGGGTTTGGTTTTTCTTTCACCATGAAATGACTCAAATAAATGTATTTTAAAATTTTGATTACCTATATGAGTAATCAAAATATATTTCAAAGTTGGTGTGACTGACTACAAAAGCCTTTTCAAAATTTATATTTTGGGTCCCTTGTGACTTCACTCTCCCTAGGATGGACCAAAAATACTCTTAACAAGATAACCCTATGATGCAAAATTTTGAAGTGCTCAAGCTTTGAGCACTTTCTTTGTCAAAAAATCTCATTTGAGCTCCAAAAATGGTGAATACCCCCTGAAAGTGCCCTTTTTTGTTGCAAACCCATCATGATATTGCATAAGCAGTAGAAATTGACACAAGAAAAAATCAAATAGTCAAATTCTTCAACTTATTGTTTACAAATGTCACAAGGCACTCTAAATAATTAGAGATTCAATAACATTGGAATGGGCATTCTAGCTAAGTTGGAACAATTTATGCTAAAAATGCTGTGAATTCCAAACTGCAATGCTGGTTTGCACTGTGTACAATGATGTTTATGTAAGTATAGTATTAAAATTGTGGCTGCTAAACAAATGAAGTAGAATTATCGTTGCAGTTAGTTTAGCACTTGTGTTGAGTCTATTATACAATGCTGTTTCAGATCTCCTCCAAAATCAGTAAAGAGAACTATAATTCAACATGACTAATGCAATTGAACCATACCTAAAGGCAACATTAACTCATATCACTTATGCAACACAACATATTGATTATTATGATTGAAGTGCTAAAAGAGTATTTGAAGATGGTTGTGACATTGTTTAGCAAAAGTAGATGACCTCATTCATCAATGTGGTAGCAACATCATCCATAAATTCTGTGCATCCTTTATTTTTCAATAATTTTGTGTTCAATCAAAAAGACCATGTAATAGCAATGCTGATGCAGAGAAGCAAAGTGGAATGGTTCATTGCAGGAGAATCAAAGGCAAGAGCACAGAAAAGGCCATTTATGATGAAGTAGTTGCCACGAAGTTAGCCATAAAATAAATAAAATAAAAAACTGAATGGAATACTTTAAAAAACCTTCTCCTTTCGTTTCCTTAAAATGGCAATATATTTTAAGCCGTGTCCATCTGCACCGAATTCCCACCACGATAAGAAGGGTATAGTATCAATAGCCTATTTTTTATAATACTGTAGCTCTGATCACATTTTCTCACTTTACATTTTCTCACTTTTTATATTTGCTCACTTTTTTACTTGCTCACTTTATCATTCTTGCGTGCTTCTTAGGCATGGTAATGGTACCACTGAGACTGCACTCAAATAATAGCTACAATAGCACTCAATGCATACCTAGCTCTTTAGATGTGTTTCGGTTTCGGGTTCTCATTTTTTGTTTTACAATTTCCTCCAACATGCATCTACAATATCTCTAGGTGATCAGGTGACGATAGAAGATATCTATGATGCCAATGAATGATGTGATGACAATTGATGATCTGATGAGTTTTGGGTTCTCATTATCTTTCAATTTTCAATGTTCAATTTCCTTTTTCGCTTTGATGACTACTGACAACGATTCTCGTTTTTTGGAGTCTTGCAACGAAATGCTTTTATTATTCTGTTATTGTTGCTCATCTGTTGTTCATGCAGTGCTTGGCGGGGGCACACAAAATAGAAAGTATGAAAAACAAAAGTCTGTCAAAACAGAATTGTAGCCCAATGCTTAATCATCATGAAGGTGTCATTCAATCAAACCCCCGCATCCATCTTAACCATCGCCGCCTTAATCCGCCTGTTCTACTGCCACGCCCTCATCGAACCCGATGTCACCGGAACAGTAGCCGAAAAATCCTTTGTGGACAATGACCTCAAAAACGTCAAAGAAACTGTCTTTCATGGCCCTAAAGATCTTCCGGAGCAAGCCCAAAAGAAGTTGGCAGAAGTAGAAGCCAAACTCGGAATTCCACTGGGAGCCACCCGCGTCGATGTCAGGTCAGGTCGTCCGGCGTCCCTCCATGTTTCGATTCCACTTTTGCCGGGGAATGGCGTGCGGAATCGTCTCTTGTGGACGGTGGACACGGACGGCGGTGCGGGTGGTGCGGGTAGCGACCCCCACAATGGACATGGTGTGCCGCATCATCGCCACCTGTCCGAGATGAGCAAGGACGCCGTCCGCGGCTGGATGAAAGACAACGAAGCCGATCTCGAAATTGACGTGGACGGAGAGCTCTTCGTCGGAGACAATGTCCGCACCGGGGTGCACGGTCCAAAAGGCGAGACGATCCAATTGCACATTCCGCGTACCTACAAAGGCCTCACCGTCACTGATTCCCGCGCAGCAGCCACAATTGTGGCCGGAAACTTGATCGATGTGTCGCTGGAGCAATGGGGCACGATTCCGAGCAACTTTGACACGGAGCCGAATCTCACGGAGGAGGAAGCGATCCAGGCGCTCGCCGACTATACCGAATTGGAGCTTAAGGGCGACGGCGAAGTCACGTGCCGCTCGGAGCTTCGGGTGTTGACATTGGCCAATGGCAACGTCCCCGATAAAAAGGGCGGATCGCTCCGCGGTCAATTCTATGGTGTGACCCAATTTGGCAACGGGTACAAGTACACCCTCGCATGGAAGGTCTGCCCCAAGTTTGCCATTCAAGAGCAAGAGATGATGGAAGGCTATGTGGATGCCAATAATGGCCGTGTTCTCAAACTTGAAGATACGGTCGACTATTTGTACAATGCCAAGGGTGGCGTCTATCCCACCACCAACGACGGAGTTGCCCCCGACGGGGTGGAACAGACCGGTTGGCCCATGCCATGGATGGAAATCGGAGTTTCCACTGGCGTTTACACTGATACTGGTGGGAACCACGCCACGGCAGGCCAAGTCACGGCGAAGCTATCTGGCGAGTATGTGCACATGAATGATAACTGTGGTACTTCAAGTCTGACAGTCACGGACTCTGATATGGATTGGGGTAGTTCTGGGGGCACTGATTGTAAGTTGTTCATGAGACTATTTTCGAGGGAGTGATAAAGTGTTTTTCAATCAGTATCCCACTTGTCAAAGATTATTTTTGTGCTTTCATTTATTCAACTAAATGTGAGCTTTTTCTTTATTTCCATAGGCACAACCCCTGGAATTGGAGGAGCAGGAAATACGCACGCCAGTCGTTCTGGATTCTACGAAATTAACAAGATTAAGGAAATTGCTCGCTCCCGTCTCCCAAATAACGGTTGGCTTAAGAATAAGTTGACGGCGAATATGAACATCAACAACACTTGCAACGCA
>JALLOT010004359.1:0-10320 GCA_036939595.1 Thalassiosira livingstoniorum | reverse complement strand
AGTCAAGAAATTAGATATCTTCTTATTATATATTGAGGAAAAGTTGTTTCTATTGAGATTTTCTCAACAGCCCCCCAGCCACCAGCACCTGCTGATGCTGAAGTAGTCATTGATTATCCAGATTTACCGAC
Organism: Thalassiosira livingstoniorum; assembly: GCA_036939595.1. Classification (NCBI taxonomy): domain Eukaryota; phylum Bacillariophyta; class Thalassiosirophyceae; order Thalassiosirales; family Thalassiosiraceae; genus Thalassiosira; species Thalassiosira livingstoniorum. The sequence continues at coordinate 10,189 of JALLOT010004359.1, read as the reverse complement.
CATGTGTCTTTATTGATGTGAGGACAGTGATGATTTGTCACCATGGTCTTTAGACTTATTATTTGATGTTAAATCAAAAAAGACTGATCAAATGTTGCATCAACAGGCAAACCAGAACCATATCGGTATCCAGAAGATGTCTTTATACATCATTGTATGATTGAAGGGAGAGGTTATTAAATTCTCGAAAAATTAGAAAATTGGAAAGTTGCTAGTGAAAGAGACAGGCTTCTAAACATTTCATGGAAAAACGGTAATGAGACTCTAAAATCAAACAAACATGGATACTAGAGAGGTTAAGAGAAATGTACAAAAAAACAACCCTTTGTTTATTTCGACCGCCTTTCACTTTTAAGTAACAAGAAATTTTTTGCTTGACAGACCTTCTACAGGAAAGAGAGTGCATTCGTTGTTGTCATAATTTTAGCCACAGGACATCTATGCATAATCTTTGACTTTAAAAGAGTTAGGTTTTATAAATAGTGCTCATGGCTTTTTCGCTTTTTTGTGGTCATAAGGTGAAATCCAAACAATTTTGGATTTTCGAATCACTAAACCATACATTGCTATTCTTAATGCAGTTGATCATCTAGTAGAAGAACCATTTTTGTCGTCCGAGATAGGGTGATCAGATATTCACTAAGTGACTTTGACTCCATTGGTTTCCACAGATGAGAAATTAATTGAAGAAGGAACGCACGAAGGTTATGTGGGGAAAGATGTAGTCGGCACGTAGGATGGTGGGTATGTTTCAAATGTCGGTGGGTACGTGGGAAATTCAGTACCTTTATTTTGTGATGACGTAGGGAATCCTGCGACAGGAAAGTGTGATGGATAAAAAGTCGATTCCGTGGGACTATAAGTAGTGGGCGACGTAGTAATGGAGTCAGGAGTTGGCAATTCAGTAACGTTCAGATCAGTTTGCTGCGGAGTTGCCTGATGTGTTGGATATTCTGTTGGCACTAAAGAAGAAGACGACATCGTGGGGTGCAACGTCATTTGATTATTAGGCTCATTCGTGTTGATTACGCTTGTCTTGCCTTTTTCTTTGTCAGAAAGGTGCCACGTCGGATGAAAAGTGGGAAATGGCTGATTGGTTGGCGGAGAAAGAAATATAGTTGGAAAATGACTAGTAGAGGTGCTCGGAGAATTTGATGTATACTTAGTAGGGAAATATGTTGGTTCTACCGTGGATGTTGCTGTAGGGATGTGCGTTGAAGTTGAGTACGGTGCTAGTGTAGGGGTTGATGTTTCAACAACAAGAGGGTCTACTGAAGCAGCCTTCACAGGGGAAGAAGAAGGATAGTGATTGCGAGAGTCGACCTGGAAAACAGCTCGAACAGGATGGTACCCAAGATTGTTTCCTGAACCTCTTGCGTATAAAAACATGTTTGTACCTTCATTAGTCAGTGGCACCTCTCCTTCTTCTACTAACAATTTTGTGAATGTCATGACTGTTTTCCCACCTTCTTGATGAATTGATGTGTTTTGGAGAGTCTGCCGACTAGCGTCCATAACATTGACCAAGCTGACGTCTTTTCCGTTCAGCTTGTATTTGAGAACTGTTCCCTCATCAGGAAGACCAATGATGGCATCGCTACCTTCCATTTTCATATTATCTGATGATGTAACAGCTAAAGCCACCCAACCAACTCCATCATATTCCAACCGTCCACAGAAAAGTCCATTCCCAGAACCTGGAGGATTGGGGGGTACTATATCATAATACAGAAAGGAACTGAAATCACCTACATCAACAAAATTTTCTAGTGTAAAAGGGCAAGAAAGAGACGAGTTCTGAGGAAGAGATGATGCCGTAGGCACATCGACCAGTTTATCAGTTGTGGAAGTGTTGGGGGATAGTGTTGGAGATCTGTTGGTGTCGAAGACAGAAAATAAGATTCAGATTGGTATGGAGATTTCGTTTTTGGATCCAAACCCTCAATTATTGTAGTTCACAGAGAAATTAATTTACTTACTCTCTCAATGGCATTGTTGGATCCAATGATGACTGTAAACGAGCGAAATCTATGAGTTACAAACAATACATGTGATATAAAAGAGATGCAGCCACTCACAAGTAGAGAGGGAGCTAAAGTTGGAAACTCGACAATGGATGATAATGGAGATGTTGTTGGAAATTCCGTTGGTGCATCTGTTGCCAATGACAACAGTGTTGGTGAAATGGAAGGACTTGGCGTAGGTGACAAAGTGGGGCTGAATAAAAGAAGAATGAGACAAGTTACATTGGCAATTGACATCAGGTTTTCTCATCTCGGTCAAAGAATGGTATTTTGTCAACTTACGAGATTGTGGGTCTCAATGTAGGTGACAAAGTGGGAATGAGCGTGCTTGGTCCGAGAGTTGGAGTTAGAGTTGAAATGGAAGGCGAAACGGTAGGTAAAATTGTACTAAAATCATGATTTGAGGGGGATGAAGTCGGGAGTTTAGTTGGAGAAACAGATGGGAATCCTGTGGGAAATTCAGTTGGTGTATCTGTTGCCAATGGCGACAATGTTGGCGAAAGGGGCGACAAAGTGGGACTGAACAAAAAAGGAAAAGTGAGTAAAAATCAAATACATAAAAAATAAATATGCTCTTTTTGACTGCAATTTTTGATAAGAATATTATCGTGTCAACTTACGACATTGTGGGGCTCAGTGTTGGTCCGAGAGTGGGCGCCAAAGTAGGACTGAATAAAAAAAGAAAGAAAGTGCACAAATTAGATCAAAACTAGTACCAGAATTTCTCTTCGGCTGCATTATTTCACGATATTTTGTCAACTTACGACATTGTGGGGCTCAGTGTTGGCCCCGTCGTGGGACTGAGAGCAGGTGAAATGGTGGGTAAAATAGTGGAAAATTCATTGATTGAGGTAGCTGGAAACTCGACAAGGGATGGTGTTGGAGATGTTGTGGGAAATCCAGTTGGCGTATCTGTTGCCGATAGCGACAGTGCTGGTGAAAGGGTTGGCGTCTCGGTTGGTGAAGAGGTAGGCATAATCGTGTGTGAACTTGTAGGTGGAATGGTAGGCGAAACTGTTAGTGTCGGCTCTACTGTGGGCTTCATCGAAGGAGCTATAGTGGGTGGCATAAAATTGGATAATTTCTCAGTTGCATTGGTGGGCATCAAGGTCGGGGCAAGAGTCCCTACAGTTCGACTTGAAATACGGTCAATAGCTAGATCCGAAGATGAAATTGGGGTAGGGGTGAGAGTCGTTGTCAGAGTAGGTGTAAAAATTGTTTGCGAATAAGATGGAGTATATGTCGGAAACAGTGTCGGAGTAAGTGTGAAAACGTCTTTTGTGGGGTCAGTTGGCAGATAAGTCGGACTGTAGGTAGTCATTTTTGTCTTTGTTGAAGCAGGTACCCCTGTTGCAGTGTGCGTGCCATAAAAACTGGTTGATGGCGAAGGGGCCAAAGTATTCCTGATTATGGCATCGACTGGCACGGCTACAGTAGGTGATAAAGACGGAAAATTGCTCATTTGAGAATCGGCTCCAAAATTCAATTCAAATGCAGCTCGAAAAGGATGGTACCCAAGATTGTTTCCTGAACCCCTTGCGTATAAAAACATGTTTGTACCTTCNCAGCTCGAAAAGGATGGTACCCAAGATTGTTTCCTGAACCTCTTGCGTATAAAAACATGTTTGTACCTTCATCGGTCAGTGGTACCTCTCCTTCTTCTACTAACAATTTTGCGAAGGTCATGACGGTCTTCCCATTTGCTTGTATGACTGATACGTTTTGGAGGGTTTGCTTACTATCTTCCATTACATCCACCAAGCCAACAACTTTCCCGTTCAGCTTGTATTTGCGAACTATTCCCTCATCAGGAAGACCTATGATAGCTTCGCTGCCTTCCATTTTCATTTCAGACGAAGAAATGGCTAAAGCCACCCAGCCAACTCCATCATATTCAACCTTCGCGCAGAAAAGTCCATTTTGAGCAGGAAGACTGTGTGGAACTATAGTGTAGTGCAGCGAAGAATCATCATCAATTTTAAAAGTCCTCTCCAGTGGATCGGGACATTTGAGGGGTTTACTGGACAATGAAAGTGATGGAGAATGTCCATAAGTTGGCACACCAGTTGGTAAATCTGGTGCTGAATTCACTGACAATGTATATGTTGTGGGTGTTGTGGAGGAATGTGGAGGTTGGCTAACCGACAGCGTTTCTGCTGGGTTGTTGATTGTCCCAAGGTCCAAATGCACATCTGGAAACTGAATATGTTGTGTTGTAGGTCGTGTTGTAGGTTGTGATACTAGTTTTGATGTAGGATTTGTCATAGGTTTCGTTGTAGGCCTCATTGTAGGCTTCGTTGTTGGATTCATTGAAATAAGATAATTTTGACTATAACAGTCACCAAAAGGATCCCACGAAAAATTTACTTGGCAGCACTCTTCTTCAGAATCGTAAAGGCGTTCCCAAGATTCGCGCGTACTGATGCAATGTCTTTGTCCAGCACATTCTTGAACACAACGTCCCAAATCCCAATCTGCGTAATATGTGAGAACTGATTCCCTCGGAGTCGAATCTAGCGTCGGGCGTGCTGTCACGTCAGTAGTGAACGCCATATCAGAGTATTCTTTGTTGGAATGATTATTGATAATATCTTCTGGCTGTTGGTTTGAAGGCTGTTTCTCATTCTCGAGATAGGATTGTGAAAACAGCCAAGCAGTAGGGTTTGGTGTAGGGTTCGTCATAAAATTGTTTTCACTGTAACAGTCACCTAATGGATCCCATGAGAAATTTTCATCACAGCATTCTTCCTCAGACTCATAAGGGCGCTCCCAACTGTCACGCGTACTTGTGCAATATCTTGGATCCACACATTCTTGAACACAATGTCCTAAGTCCCAATCTGCATAATATACGAGTATGGCGTGACTCGGAATTGAATTTTGCAACGTTGGATGGACAGTCACATCACTAGTGAATGCTATATCGGAGTATTTGATGCTGGGATGATTTGTAATGCCATGTGATGGATGCTTTGAAGGGACATTTTCACTATATCCGTTTTCATACTCATTGTGAGACGAGATACCATTCGGTACCACACTCTTATCCGAGGGCAATGTCGGAGGAATTGGAATCGTTTTTGTTGTGGGCGCGGTAGTGGCAGAAATGTTTTCTTTGTTATGATCCTCAAAGTAATGAATTCCTGGTTTTGCATCATTTGGAACTGTTGGAGATGGGTTTGTAGCAATAGTGGCCGTAGGGGAGTCAAATCTATCTTCTTTTTGTGTGATTATTTTAGAAGTAGGATGCCGGGTAATGATAGAGATGGACGACACCGGAGCTGTTGATGGTGCGTTGGTGGGAGCAAGAGTAGCCAAATTTGCAGTTTTCATGTAGCTGGTTGGTGAACTTGACGAGTCAACGACTATTTCTGGCTTCTTTGGCGTTGAAGATGGTGGCCTGTTAAGAGAGATGCTAGGCTTCTTTATTTTTCCAGCGAAAATGGATGTTTCGATGCACTCATTGACGGATATGCCACGGACACGATTTGATAACCTTTCACAACAGACCGATAATGTTTTGAATGTCTCGTCCAACGTTTCTTTCAAGCCTCCACAAGGTGGTTGGCCTGTACAGTCTTGCGAACATCGTTTTTTACCATAATCCACGTAGAATAGAAATGTTGGTTCGTCCTCTTGTCTCTCAAATTTTGTTGAGTATACCGCAGTGAAAATAATGGCGCCCAGCAATGCCAGAATAATCATCCCAAGAATAAAAAAGAAACCTCGTCTTTTTCTTTGTATTGAGATGGAATCTCGATCATTGATATTGTTGCACCTTGCAAAATCAAATATGCTCGGTATGCTCATGTGGTTGCTACGCTCAACTACCCCAGATTCAAGAACTGCTAGAGGCATTTCAACATTTGCCGCTCTCCGTAAGAACTTCGGCTTTATGCCTCTCTCTTCTATTCCATCAGTCAACATTTGGATGCGGTGTATCCATGAAACTTCTGCACGGGCTTCACCTCGTGACGCTTTTGACAGAGACGAGTATTTATCAAGCATATCTCTATCGGCTAGCAACGGTTTTGGTGAACTATCCGGATTGCATTTTGTCCCGGTTGAGGATTGTTCCTCATGTAATACTCTTTCTTCGCACAATATACTCTCTGTGTCAAAGTCGCCCTCTGTGATGTCACTTCTGAGAGCTTCATCACAACATAGACAGAGATCAATTTTGCTTGAAGCACCAGCTCGGTGGATTTCTTCAATGATTTGAATATCAGAGAATGAACTGTCTTCGTCGTCGAAGGACTCGTCACCCCAAATATGTTCATCGTTCTCTTGCAGCATGGCTTGGTTGAATATTTGTATCCCAGACGGCAAGCAGAAAAATAAATGAAATCATTTGGTAGTACACAAGTAAGTATTGCTGTAGTTAAATCACTTCAAAATCATTCGTTTAACCATGAAAGTGGTCTTTTCATCCGCTCGAAATGAATTCGTTTGTTCCACTCTAGAGATTTATCAGTTACCAGCATTAACCCCATGATGGTACCATACTTATCTTTTCTTCCCGCCCTGTAACATGTACTATGTAACCTGTGACCTGTAACCTGTAACCTGTAACAACATGATGTAAGTAGGTAACAACATAACTAAGAAGTAGTAGTAAAAGTGCAAACAACCACTTTATTTGGTGGCTGGTGGCGACTTATTCATCATGTTGTTTGCTGTATGTTGTTTGAAAATTTTTAATTTGATCCGTTTGTTTTGTAACCAAATTTTTAGACCTAAAGTACGTAGGTACAATACGCACCATCTACGTACGATACGTGGTAAGTAGGTACGGTATTAGTAAAAATTATTTAAACGTTTTCAAACTTTTTCAAATAAAAAAAAAAACAGAAAAATATCAATTTTTGATGCTGTAAAATTAAGCTAAATAGGCCGATTAATTATGTAGAAGTATGTAGAGTCTTGTTGACTATAACGATTAACTACTATTAAAGCTATAATGCCTATTAACGAGAATCCTCATTACAGCTAATTGCTCCTAAAAATAAAACACTTGACAACTAAACAATTACTAAAATAAAATTTCTTTGTTCGTTTCTTTTCAATGTAAACCAATCAAATATTTAAATTATTTTTATATTAAAAATTATAATTTCTAGTCACAAATTCCATCAAATAGCAGCATCTAATTGGCCAAAATACTGTCCATTTGCTACAGGGGGGAGCAGATTGAAACTCGGGGAAATTATTTCTCAGTTTGTACCAGGAGTTTGTCCGAGATTAGCGTTTCACTAGAGAGAGCTCAATTAGTACTATTGAATCAATGTTTTCCCTTTTACATGGATAAAAATATTTACTGAGAAAAATTCCCCAGGTTGTATCATATAAAGTTTCATACATGAAAAAATGTAACATTTTTAATTATTTTAGTTCAAGTTATCCAAAAGAAAATATGAGACAGTAAAAAACATAATTTAGCAAGTTGTTTCAATTTTCATTTAGCATGTCAATTTTGTGTAAAGAAGATGTTGTGTTTTCAACAGCAGATTTTCAAGAATGTTTCCATCTGGTAGAACATGATTTATTTTATGAGCAATGAAATCAGACACAAAGGATAAATACCAATTCAATGAATTTTAGGGCTATCCACCTAGAAATTTCTGAATTAAACTCTTATTTTCATCAATTAAATAAAAAAAAAAGAAAAAAGATTGGAAATTGAGAAATCATTTGAATTTCCTATAGAAAATGGACAGTGAATTCCCAGAAATGCTGACAGAATTGTTGTCATTGGCCAGTCTTGCCCCATATCCTTATCCTTTTGTTTTTTGCATCTATTGTAGGAGTTATAATGTAGCTAAATATAATATGATAAATAGTTTTAACATATACACAAATTACCTTTGACTTTCCTTGTTCCATATGAGAATGCTGTCAATGCCTATGGCATTGGCAACAGTCCATCTCTGTTTTTTTGTCATTGTTGACATTACAGTTTCCATTAGTGCTACTGTCTCCAATGCCATCTCACCATCTCTATCAACAGTGTATTCTCCTCTGTTGCTGAAATCTTTGCTGCTGTTGCATTGGCAGCTGACATGATCCACATCATTACTCTTATGTCACAGCAGCAACAACACAAAATAAATGAGCAAGAAGCAAAAGTTGACAAAAAACTTACATAAAGATCTGAGCTATCACAATTCACATTTTATAATCATGTAGGAAGTATCCACCTTTTCTCCAAAAATGACATGGGTGGGCATCTACAAAAGTGGCAGCATTTTGTCATGGTCAGTACTAGGTATCAGGTTACATACAGTATGAAGATGCACATACAACATACATTCATAATACCTATAGATATTGTATCATAAATAACTTGAAACATAATTGCATTAATATTAGCAAAAATAATATGATATAATGGATAAGTTTACTTATCTTCAGACTTAACTTTCAATATTTTTCAATAATATCTTAGGTTGGGATGAACATGTAAAAAATAACTCAATTCTGCCTTAAGACAAAATAAGTAATAAGTCATAATTTGTAGTTATTGTTTAGCCATTTTGAGTTTCATTCAATAAGCATTTTCCTTATTTACTATATCAATACTATAACAGTGATTATTAATAGATAAAATTAATTTTGAGAAAATATCTGAAATATTATATATATTTTTTTATGTTTTTATTCAGAAACCAGTGACAATCCTGAATATTGTTGTAAACTGTGCACTTACAATGCACATACTAGTAGGTAAAGTAATTTATTTTGCTCCAGAAACTACCATTATACATTTGTCACACCAATGACATAACTACTTACTATGCATGAATTCATCATACATACAACAGATTTTTGTTAATATAATACCATACTTATAACTAACACAGCACAACCACAATTGACTATGATATGGCTACTATCATAGAGCTCAGCACACAATTTCTATGCTCCACCCTAGCAACTGAATTCCAACTTGAACAGTTGGAACTTTCTATATGATATTTCATTCCAAGATTCTTATAAACCAATGTGTCAAAAGGCGGATTTTTGCATTTTGTTTTCTGTTGTTTTTACTGAAATGGAAACCTTCTGCAAAACTAGTAACATAACAATTTTGTGTCGTAGATGATTACAAACTAGCAGGGAAATTATTCATTTTTGCTATAACAATAGCTAGACTATATACTTGCAATTGTTTTGCCTTTCAGGATCTCCAAATATTATTGTGCATGTGCGGCATTGGAAACATGAATTGTTTTTCATGTCCTCTCTAATTGGCTACAGATGTCATCTTTTCCTTAGAAGACCTTGATTGGTATCCAACTCTCTCTAAGTGGTATATCCTGATAAGGTTTGAGTACAAGTCCTCTTTGACAGACCTGATAATATGAGCATTCAAGAAAATTAATTATGTCAACAAAACACAAACAAACAATAACAATGGCAAGCACATTTCCTACAAAATATGATGTCTCAAATAATACAAGAATGTTTAAGGAATGTAAATTCAAGTTTTTTCAATCATAACAAAGATATTCTTTACACTTACAATATGTTGTGGGTTATCAGTGTTGTTACTGTTAACAAGTGTCATGTGTGCCATTGACAGAATTACTGCCTTTTCATGTTGTATGCATTTGGTGGGAGAGGACACCTTTTTCTAGCAATGCCTAGATTAGTACATTTCTCTACATGAGTCTCTTACCCTGATAAGGTTCAAGCCCAAATCTCTTAACACCCATTGTGTTGTTAGGCATGCAATGAAAAGTTTTTTTGAACAAAACCTAACAAATAATACCACTGGGAAGAGTAAGATTTTAAGGAGTTTTTAGTTTTGAAGAATAGAAGAGTTTTGAGTGCATGCATTCTTTGGGTTTCTTTGCTCTGTTACAACACAACCTGAGTCTTTTTTCAAAATAAGGTACTGTTCATAAAAGTACCAAAACAAACATAAACTTCCCTATGATTGGTGAACAACCTAAAGACTTGATAGCTCTAGTTTTCCTTTTGCATTGAATATAATATATTATTTTTTTAGTCAATAGCAACCACTGATGATTTGAAATTGTTCCCCTACTTATGCACAGTTTTCATGTGGACCTGACCTAGCCAGGCTGAATTGTTGCTTTGGAATTAACATACAAATGCCATGTTCATTTACAAACATAGCAATCATCTCAAACAACCATGAA
>JALLOT010004358.1:0-10323 GCA_036939595.1 Thalassiosira livingstoniorum | reverse complement strand
GTGCTCTTCCGATCTGCTCGCATGATCACTTTACGAACTTTTAACCCTGACAAGTTTGGCGGTGCCCAAATCCGACATCTTACGTTCTCCCACAATCCAGCTCCTCTACTCTGTCCGGTCATGGAATTAGCGCGGCCAAAACATAATCACCAAAACACCCACTAACGAAATACCACCGCCCACCAAATCTCCCAAATCGGGTTTGGCACTCGCCCCCTCTAATGCCCACGCGAGTAGAAATGACATTATAATGAAGAAACCTCCATAGGCGGCGTAAATTCTACCAAATCCATCGTTGCCATCACTGTTTGCGCTGTTGGCACTAGGTTGGAGACAGGGGATGAAACCGTAGGCTACTAGGGTTAGGGAGCCAATGAGGGCGAAGTACCATGGCTTTTTGACCGTAACGTATTCTGTTCCTTTTGCAGTTGTATTTTGGGTATTGTTGTTGTTTTTGGCATTTTCAGAGAAGATATTGGAATCGTTGATGCCTGTATTTCCATTTGAATTATTGTCTTCACTGTTCTCCATATTTGCATCGGCATCCGTTTTGTTGAACGCTTCGTTCATAACATCGACCGCGCCAGTTTTTGTATCCGCCGTCGCAATCATGCTGCTATTGTCTTTCTCCACCCGTACTCCCTTGACTGCTGCCCAAATTAACCAGCCACCCATGATTTCAGCGATGCCAGCAAGGATGAAAATTGTGATGGATTGGATTATGGTGGCTGGGGTCCATTGAAACGAGGAGGCCATTTTTTCAGGGTATTCTTCCATTTTTATTGTCCTGACAAAACTGCCTTGGTTGGAATAGTTGGGGATCATTCCAAAAACGAAAAGCAAGGCACTGGGCGGAAAATCATCTGGCCTTTTCAGTGAAATTATCGCTTGATTGGTGTGTCAGGCAACATTCACATGTTGTTGGTCTTTCTCAGAGGCGATTTGTACTATTATTTTTGGAGGTAAGCGCAATCGTTATGTAAGCAATTGCGGATTAAGTAAAGACGTGGATGAAATGATTGGATTCGTTCAATCGCTCGGTAGAATACAACATATCATGTTTTTAACGAATGGCTGCGATGTGCCATGATTTGCAAGTTCAAGTGACATGACAGGTGATGATGTTCCATACCTTACCATACTACCTACCTATGGTACCATAAGTAGGTACTTACTACCTTGTTACTACTTACCATAGTTAGTAACTAACTGTGTGCCATGATCCATCCTGCCTGATCCATCCATGATGATGATGTGTTACTTCTTACTTCTATCATCTAATGCAAGAAGTGCTTGACTGCTTGACTTACTTTTCTCTCATCCATTTGTTAGAGAAGCAAAGATAACCTAAGTATCTAAGTAGTACTTAAGTACCTTGAGACTTGAGAATTACGGATTGTAGATTTGAGCAAGCAGCAACAGCAACAGCAAGCCTCAAATTTCAAAGTTATTGCACAACATTTTCTTTTTCGAGCGTCTTATTGACTCCCGGCCCACTCGACATTCGTCTGCCAACATTAGAAGTGAAACTTCGCCTTGCCCCAAAAAGTAGGCAATATCAATCATCATTTGAACGCACTATTCTAGCGACTGGGTCTTCATGGGTCCCACCATGCACCAACAGCGGTGGAATAAGACGAGAAAGTTGAGAAACTCGAGAAAGAAAAGTGAAATAGGATCACAAAAGTGGCCAATATCATTGTTGTTGGAGGGAGCGTCGTTGGCATCTTTCTTTGCAGGGTTCGTCATAATGAAAATGATGGTGCCGATATCCCATGCAGCAACCTTCCGAGGGAGGTTCTGCCCAATGCTTGGATCATCTTTTTTGCCTCCCGAGAATGCATCATTGAGGAGGATGAAATATGGTCATTATTTTGCTAGTCCTAAAATGTCCAATGAAGAAACAGCTCGTTTTTATGGAAGGACAACTCTAGCATTTCGCCCACCAATGGCATTCAATCGTTGCCAATCAAGGAAACTCCCGGGGTGGCGAACATTATTAACGAGCTCTATGAATGTCGCAAATCCAGCAAATGACGCCACTGCTGAGCCTGCAGTGCCTGTGAGTATCGAAATGAAAGAACCCGTAGAGAAGAAGGAGGTAAAAGTTCCAACGAAATTTAAACCCTATCCTTTCCCTGTAAGTTCGTCTTTCCTGCAATTGTAGCGCTCTTTTGTTCGAAATTGGAATCATATTTTTGTTATAATTTGCATGTCCTTTCACTTTTCATTCTTTGTTTCTAAATTTTGTCGTATCTTGTCATGATACAACTCGTTCTCAACCAAATAATACAGTATCACACAGAGCTAACTGTGAGAATAGAATCGTTGACAAATTTGGGTGTTGGAATTGCTCGTGTTGATCTGGATGAGATAAAAAAGACATTTTCCAATGATTCAAATGATGGTAAAACTGACACCTGTGAAGAAAACATTCAGGACCAAAAGAAATGGGTAATCATGGTGAGTTACTTTTATTGTTGTCCCGAAAAAATAATTTTTTTACCTACTGCTTTACCTAAGAGCTGCCCATTTGACTTGGTTCCTTGCAATCATTCCATCGCACAAGGTGCCAAACGTTATTCCTGGGGAGCTCGTTCTCCTCAGAATTTATCGCAATTATCCGAGCTACTCAGATGCTGATCTCTTGCAAATCATCGAATCCAGCCCCGACCGCATAGATCCAACGTGTTCTCTCGCAGGCATCTGTGGCGGATGTCAATATCAACACATTACTATAAAGAAACAGCGCGAAATGAAGACTGTGCAAGTGCAGGAGTTGTTTGAAAGAGTTGGTGGGTTGAAGAAGGAGGAATTTCCTGCAGTGTTGGATACATTGGGCACTGAGGAAGTTTTTGGTTATCGGTCCAAGATTACCCCGCACTATGATGCTCCTTTGAAAAAATCACGGAGGAGGAGGGATGGAAATAGTGCCGGTAGTGAAGATGGCAATGCATCAAAAATTTGTGAGATTGGTTCCATTGGATTCAAAGAAAAGGCCAGCCATCGGCTGGTCGATGTCCCTCATTGTCATATTGCCACCCCAGCCATTAATGAGGCTTTGGTGAAAGTCCGGGAGGATAAACGCTTGGAGGCAAGGGAAGGGAGATTGAAAAAGCCAACTAAAGGGGCAACACTGCTGCTGAGAGATGCAGGCGAAGGTGTAGTGGAGACAAATCCAACTGCTTATGTCAATACTGCTGTGAATGGATTAGTTTTCCGTTTTCAAGCAGGAAACTTTTTCCAGGTAGGCCTCATTTTTTGCTTAAACTCATTTAATTTTTTGCACCATTTACCACAATCATTCTCAAACCCAATCTTCTGTTTCCAGAATAATCCATTCATGCTTCCAAAAATGGTCGATTTGGTAGTCAATGCAGCAACTGAAAAGTCTTCAGCGGGCAAAACAATGACACATTTGATTGACTGTTATTGCGGATCTGGACTTTTCGCTATTGGATCCTCCTCTTCTTTCGATGTCTGTGTTGGAATCGAGGTCAATGATCGAGCAGTGGAAGAGGCATGTGAGAATGCAGCGTTGAACGGAATCCGTAATTGCGCTTTCGTAAGTGCTAGCGCTGAGGCCATTTTCTTGAGCAAAGACCCTGTAAATGTGCGTGGAGACAATTTTACAAATGACAGCATGGATAATGTGGGTGATACTCCTTTGTTCGTGAGGGATTTTCCGAGAGATACCACTGTGGTAGTAGTGGATCCACCACGAAAAGGGTGCTCGGAAGAATTTTTAGTTCAATTGGACGAGTATCGACCGCAGCGAGTGGTATACATGAGCTGCGACCCGGCAACTCAGGCAAGGGATGCAAAATTTTTAGTTGCTCATGGATATGAAATTGTGAGTATACAACCTTTCGATCTCTTTCCTCAGACAAGACATATTGAGTGCTTGGCAGTTTTTGAAAAGAAAGAAGAAAGATGAGATCTTAACTTTGCTAAAACGATTCTACACACTAAATATTACGGTTGATGAAATTATTCAGTTTTTATTCAATGAACCATGCTTTCAGCTGAAATAGTAGGTATTTAAGTACCACTTCTGTTGATAAGTGAATGATAAGCACATCTAAAAGGAAAGACATTATGACTGTTCCAAACGTCATGAAGAGTCAAACTCAAGTGTTGGGTTGTGTGGTGCTAAGTTGCTCATGCTGTACTCATCGTAGGAAACAAGCTCCCAGTTCATTTGAGTTACATTCCCGACAAATCCATTGTTGCGTTGAAGCCAGTGTTATGTTCCTGTCAGGAGTTTTTTTCCTCCTAAACTGATTGGTGTATGATATCAGTTCATTTCTTCTTGCCTCTGGTATTTGTACAGGGACAGATGATTGGTAAGATTCACCAAAATCATGCTCAATTGGTTCATCCTTTACGCCCTCAACAGTGTAGAAAACCTCTATAGCAGTCAGAATTTTGTTATTCATGTCTCCTCCTCGTACACCTCCAAGCAACCCTAAGGAAAAGACTATCCATTTTCATCATTGCTAAAAAAATACACATGATGTTTTCTTTACTGAGATACCATTGCCCTCATGTATGGTTGTATTCGCAAGATTTGCTACCTAAGCCTAATGTGAATAAAGCTATTTTTTCTCATAATGCCCCCCTCCAAAAAATTGGAGCAACAGCTCCCCTAAGGAGGAATGAATGTTTGTCCAAGGAATTTTTTTCATTTTTTCCAAGGCCACACAAAATGCATAGGAATTTCAAATGTAGACTGCAATATATAACTGTTAGTTTCTCAGTTTTGATTTCCAATTATTTTTGTGTTGAACTCACCTGGCAGATCAATTCACAATACACAAGCAAGAAGAATCAATGTATAGGGTTGTTGATGCCACCTGGTCTCTTCTTGACATGTGCAATGCTTAGCATACTGTATGTGATAACCCACCATTGCAGCACAAGTTGTGAAGTCATTTGGTCTAAAAATTTGAGTTTATTAAAATCAAAAATGAACTCACTTGCTCCATTACCACTGTTCATGTAGTCCTCCTAGAACATCATTCTTGTATCCCAATGTGCATATTTAGAAAGAATAAGCTTACAATATGCATAGAAGCATATTGAGAAATATAAGAAAAACATCCAAGTAGGACTACATACAAAGACTCATTTCTCGCTCTACATATCTGGTCACAAACCATTTTTATGGTTGTCTAGTAATATTTTAGATATTACTATTATTAATTCATGGAATTAGAATGTATCTATTATTTTTTAATCCAACAAAACTTTGAGACTGGATATGCATTATGGAATTATCATAATAATCCAGCCATACACATTTCTCCTACTAAAATCTCAATCCTGGCTTTAATATTAATTAATACAGAAACAGTACCTTTTACTTGAAAAATAAGTATACTTCTGATGTAGAAGAGGATTGAGTTACATTTCAAAAGGGATGCACTAGATGGATGTTAAATAATATTCACTTTGAATGAATGAAATGATTAGGTAGAAAGTGGATGCAATTTTTAGTATCATGCTCAAAGACTGTAAACTGCCTTAATCTAAAATATAGTTGAGCAAAAAATCATTTTGTCTTTCCTTTCTATGTTTGTAGATATTTTTAAGGTTGTAGATGACACAAAATTGAGATTCAAAAATGCAACACTTTGGTGCATTGAAAATCACATGTTAGAATGCAGAAATCAACCACTTGAGATGCCCAGATTTGATATGTCAAATAGACCAAACCCCACTTTCACTAAAAATAGTCCAAGAAGGAACTGAAGGAGGAATGCAAGGGAAAAAATGAATAGCCTCTTTAAAATTCTTAAGTACATCAATAATAAGGAATAAGAGGCAACACTAAATCTATTATACCACCAATCCATCAAACTCATCTAAGAAAAAGGCCCCACCATTCACGAGGCAAATTGCTAATTGTATGGTTAGCCTCCCAGCAATGTCACTTCTCAGGCATTAGATGACCTACAGCTATAAAAAACATTATGTTCAAGTATGCTTAGACTAGGAGAGTACAAAATAAGTTTGGAGCAGTGCTCAAAATCATTTTTTTGCCTCAAAAAGGACAATTTTCATATTATTTACACACATTTTAGGTTATTTGAATTTTGAGACCACATAGCTACCATGGCAAGATCCCTAACAAAACCAATTTTGCTCCATGGCAGATTCATAACCATTAGAAAAAGGGCATCAAAATGAGTATGCAACCCTATCTTCACTCTTAAATTTCCTGACATGTGACAACGGGTCCTTTTGCTGAGAGGGTGACCATACAGGTAGCCTTATTTGAAATGCAGAATTTTTAGTATTCTTTCCACTAATGCTCTCCCTATTGCTCTCCCCTATACCAAATACACATACATACTTATCACTTTGGTAATGGCTTTATGATTTTTTTATTATGGAAGAATGGAAGCAATATGAAAAAAGTGGTATGTAATTATGCAATTATTGTGAAAAGATCTTGTGCAAGCTCATAGTAGGATAAAGTTATGTCCTTTAAATTATAGTCTAACTAGTCTTTTTTCATAAATTGAGTTTCTTTAGTCACATGTCAAGGTTAAGTTTAGATACATCAGATGACTTTAAGTGCTAAGTGTCACATGACCAAGTGACACAGTGGAAAATAATGGGTCAAGTTGCCAGAGTGGTAAGTATGTGCCCATAGCAGACATTTAAAATTTGAGGTTTGATTCCCAACATTGTTACAGCAAGGCCATAGTGAAAGTAAGACAGCATGTTTCTTGCTACCTTTTTGGTGCATTTTGAACCATGTTGGCATACAGTACCTACTATTCTAGTACAAAAATGTTTTAGATTATGCCATGTAGCATTTACATTATGCAAGAATGAGTGCATAGACATTTCCTAAATTGTGTCATTTTTGGTGTTGCCAATGTTTCTAGACATGCCATTGTAATGGTATTAACTTTTTTAGACGATGCTCCAGGATGATGTCACATGCTTTTTCTATTCATGCTGTTTTTTGGGCCAGATTTTTTTGTAGATTTATTTATTTTTCAAGGTATTCACAATTATTTCATATGGAACTTTCTACATAAGAAAGACAGTTTTTAGTACTAGCTTGCTGTTTTTCTATAGAAGTGTGTAAAAACATATGATGAGGAAGCAAGAGGGAGAGCATTAGAGAAAAAAGAAATAGAGGGAGAGAATTGACAACTCTGGAAAACCCTAAAATCATACTATAAACATTTTTTAATGGGACCAAAATTAAAGTTTTTTGTAGCATGATAAAAAGGCAAAAGATTTTTTGTCATGTTTTCTGAGCCTATGTGTGAGTCAGAAAATGTCTGGTAACAATAGGCAACCTAGGCAAGGATAGGCAATGGTAGATGACTGCAGGTGATGCAAGCAATTTTAGATCACAAAGTCAACATAGGGGAATTTTCTAGGTAAGTAGTATTATATGTAGGTATTTTTAGGTGGTGAGTATCTACTTACTTACAAAGTTAACATAAAAGATAATACTAGTATTGTAGCTTGCTGAGTACAGAATACAACATACTATTAGTAGCTGATAATATGTACAATATTATGCTATGTTTAACATTTGTATGTATTGCATAAATTTAAATATAGGTTTAATAAAAAACCATTGTTTGAACTTCTTTTTAATAAAAATAGTAGTCAATAAGCGTAAATGAAGATGCTCAGAAATATTTAAACATACCCAGTGTCTTTTTGACTGCTAATATGGACATACCAACCTGTGTTTTTATCAAACATTTTGTAGACCCAAGGTTTTAGGGACAATTTTTATTACTGCTGCAATGGACCCCATTATCTCTGCACACAAAAAGCTTTGCCATTATTGTTTAGATTTATTTGCTTACTTCATCTGACCAGGCAATGTGATGTGCAATACTTTCATTCTAACAGTACCCAAATAATAAAAGGATATTGCATAGATAGGTAGTCTCATTTCAATATTGATGTCAATTAAGAGTCAGGAATAATAATAGGGGCTATATAGAAGAAGAAAAAAGGAGATGCTCCTCCTGTTTACCTTTAGCTATGCAGCTGAGGCCATCACTGGTAAACTCCGCCAATTAAGAGTACTTAGGTATCATAATGCAATAGCATTAAGACACAGAAACTGCAGCACGATTGTTTACCGTTTAAATGGATATTGTACTGTACAACTTAAAGAGTTTCTTTTTACTTCAGAAAACTTCCACAATCACAGATTAAGAGATATATATTATACCTAAATACCAATGATTTTTCAATAGTATTGAAAGTTTTTACTGATGTTAAATCAAAACAATTAATATCAGACATTTGCTTTTAAGCCTGAACAGTGAAATTAATTTTTCAACTTCCCAAGCAACATGACTGTTCAACTTCACACTATTGGTACAGTTGCTGTCTGGAAATCCTTAAAAATACCATTTTATGAAGTTTCCTTTGTTGAATCTGATACAAAACTTAAAATTCTACTTTTATGACTCCTTAAGAGAAGTCCCATATCATTCCTAGGTTTTATCATAGAAAAATCAATATACAATCCTTACCATTTATAATGAAGAATTTTTATGTGGTACTCAAAAATCCCAAAAAACTTGATTTCAGATTATCTCTCTCTTATCAAAAAATAAATTGATTGAGTAGTGACAAGTAAGTAAATTAATAAGATCAAATATTGGTACTAAATAAAATAATTTAATAGCTTTCTACATGTGTGTGTTTTTTTTTAGCATAAAAATAAATCTTGGATCAATAGGGAAGTAGTCTGCCATTTGATTTCTTGAAGGAAAGTAACAAAATCTACCCCTATCAATGACAACTTCAGTTTTGTACTTGAAATGATTTTGAAACTACAGAATCAAATTTAAATAGCAATACAGCCATTGGCCATCATCAACAGTTAAAACAAGATACTTTTTTCTCACTTTGATGTGCATCTATAAAAGCTCAACATTAATAAAATCTGGTGATTTTCTAATGCAATAATATCTCCTTTGCTGCATTCCTCCATAAAAATACCCAAACCATACTGATCAGATTGACCTAAACACAATTTTGAAGCTTACGCAACATCAGATCCAAGTATGATTGCCAAATAACATTGTAACTTTTTTCATAATTTCTAATTCATCAGAAGTTTGAAAAATTTGGTTATCGTAGCTGAACCTCATCATCAGATCCAAGTATTATTGCCTAATAACAATGTAACTTTTTTCATTACTTTTTATTGATCAGAAGCTTGAAATCTTTGCTTATCTTAGCTGATTAATATGTAGCATATATTTGTTTATTGACCCATTTGTTTTATTTTATGTACTGACTGAAATGGAAAAAAGAAATTTCAATTCATACTAGGCTGTCTGTAGGGTCAGCCTATCTCAAAAAGGCCATTTTGTAGAATCCAGTCAATATTTGGAATATCAATATAGTCATTGTATTTAATGTGATCCTCTTGAATCACTGAGTAAGGATATGGTATGTGGATGGATTGAAATTGAAATAATTGAAAAGCTAATCTTGGGGTGTAAGTACAACATACATAGTACCATAGGTATGTACTATTTTTTTTTGGATGCTTGACAGCGCTACTGAAATACAATAATAGTGCATAGATTGCTCTCTAAAATTTAATGTTACAGTAATGTTACGTGAAACACGTAAAACATCTCGCTCTATCACTTCCACAGCAACATTGACATGAGAGATATTTAAAATTAAGTACTAATTCAACTAGAAACATGCAAAACACTCAGTAAAGCACACTATTCAGCAGTATTGAGATGTTATTAGTGGAGGTTAGGTTACATCTAGACGGGTGGATTGTATACATTGTCGTTTTTGTTGACGATGGCATCTTTGACATCGTCAACACAATTGACGTTTGATTTTTTGTCGGCTCATCGGGTCAAGCGCAATGCCGTCGGAACAAAAACCTCTGGTCTGACAGCCAATAACTACACGCCTGTTTCCGCAGGGAGCAAGAAACCCTTCACTGACATGATAAGATATTGTACCATCCCCGCTCTGGAGCTCGGCAGGGAGCATTGTAGAAAAAAAATAGGAAATTGTATATCTGTCTTGTCTCCATGGGAAGGCAGATCTCAGAAAAAACAAACCCATCAGCAAAAGAAACAAACTAGTGAGTATACATGCAATCTAAAAATAATTCAAAGGTAACAAGAAATAGCCTATTTCTTGATGAAACTTAATCTCACCCAGGTGTTGTGCAAGATAAAACATCACCCAGGTGTTGCGCAAGATAAAACATTCAAAGCCTCTCTGAAATACAGCTGGGAATAAAAAAGGAACAGATCAAACAATGTGAGAGAATGAGAGAAAATG
>JALLOT010004357.1:0-10347 GCA_036939595.1 Thalassiosira livingstoniorum | reverse complement strand
AATTCATAATGACTCAGATATAGCCGTAATTACTCTAATTAATTTCTAACTTGTACTTACTACCTCATAACCCCAAAAAAGCCAAACGCCAAACACCAAACACCATGGCAGCAACGACGACTTGCTTCTGCGGAAACCAAATAGTTGCACCTTTAGACAACGAAGATGACTTTGATCAGAGAAGTCTAATCAATGACGCATCATCTTTTCCAGCCACAGTAGCCAACGGGTCTGTTGACCCAAGAGATGACGGCGGTGTTCGCAGGCCCGCCACCGCTACATCTCTCCCTCCTGTGCCAATTCAACACCAGGTATTGTGCCTGCCCTGTGCTGCCCGCCTCCTATCACCTCAAATTTCCCGTTACCACGCCTCTTTAGAACATCATGGAATAAAAAAGAATGAATGTCATCGTCGTTTGGTCGAAACGGGCATCGCCATTGGCAATAACGTCGAAGAAGGTGATGCGGACGGTTCAAGCACTCGATTGTCTTTGCCAGACCCAAATCAAATCAACAACCAAGTTTCTCAACTCAAACAGCGATTGGATATGCTACGAAGCCTCACCAATGATTTGGCAGTTCGAGTCACAGCGAAAACAATGGAGAATGATGAGCGAGAGGAGCAATTGCAGTTTCATTTGGAGAAAGTGACTTTGGCGAAAGAGCGACTGGATCGAATGAAGCAATGTCTTTTGCTGAGCTCTGCTGAAACAGAAGACGAAAAGAAAGCGTTAGAAGATGCTCATGGGAGAAGTATCAATGTTGGGGGTGGGATCAGAGATGCACTGGTATCGGGAACCCGTCAAATCCAATCACTCCGTTTTCAATTTGCTTTGAGAGTGTTTGATATGCACCGCATTGATGTCGGGGAGTTTTATTCTAATAGAATGAATACAACTGAAAGCGTTGGTAAAGGAGTTAGTTCAAATGACAAAAGCACTGTGACTACAGCAACAGGGGTTGGCAAAATTGGAGGCCTTCCCCTTCCTCATGCTGGCCCAGCATTGTATGGAGTCCTCCCTCCAGGAGTGTTAGCATCGAGTCTTCGTTTGGTGGCCAGTTTGACTAATTTAGTGGCACGGTGTTTGGGAGTAATATTACCTCATCCTATCTTGTTGTGCGCTAGAGAATGTGAGAAATGTGGTGAGATGTTTAATTTTGATGGAGACGTCATTGATATGGCTAAGGAGGATTCCCTTACTGACAATGCAACAACAAGTGTAAATATTTGCAATTCATGTACTGCAGCCGAGTCCTTTGTCAATGATGAACAAAAAGAAATTGCCGAAAAACAACCTTCTACTCAACAAGTTCCCGCTAGTATGTCTGTGAATAAAGAGCATGAGTCCACAACCACCAAATCTTCACTGTTTTCTCTTGTTGGCTCGTCTGCCCGAAAAGCGATTGCACTAGCAAAGGGAACCTCATCATCCGGTGCATATTCAACAGTATTATCTTCTTCAAAGTCAAGACAAATGCCACCGATCAAATCTGCAAAACAACCAACCCTATCAAAACCTGTGAAATCCATGTCTCCTGCTTCAATCTCAAGGCGTATAAATCACGCATCATTTGCAGTTTTACTCGAAAATAACGAGCCAGATGCTACAGAATTTGTCTTGAATCCACCGCGCTGGAAGGAGGAAACTAGTGAAAATGAAGGAACTGGAGATGGGAAATCTCTATCATCACAACATGGGAGACCAATCTCACGTCAAAACTCACCAATCAAGCCTCCCTCTTCAGATCACACAAGCCTAGCAACGCAAACATACTCAAACCGAGAAGATTTCCACATTGCAGAAGAGCGGTTTTCAACTGGATTGCAACTGCTTCAAAATGATGTTGTCGCTCTGTGTTTCCGGGCTGGCGTTGATGTATCTACACTTTGGCCAGCGGAGTCGGTGTTGCTAAATCTTCATGCCTTGCTGTGTCACTGTCGGAAAATGGTAGATTCTCGATAATGCATCGGTTTATGCTATTATACTTCGCACAGATCTCTCCCCATCAAACACAATAAATTATTCTTGTCGAAGGAAAGTTGAATGGAGGCGATAGGGAGCATGTAAAGTTCATGTCTCTCAGATGGTGCTTCGAGAATTGTTATCTTGGTTTGTTCCTGTAAATGTGCCATTTTTTATTTTGTACATCTCTTATATTGAACAGTAAGTACATTATGTTAATGCAAATAATTATGTTGATAATCTGCATCTTTGAGTCATTTTGTTCATTCTGCAAATTCTGTCATATGCTCATGGAGGTATTCGGAAATCGCGAAATGTTTTCCCCGGATTGCCAAGTCAATCGCTGTGAAGTTGTCATGGTCTTTTAAATCCAAATTTGCTCCCGCATCTACTAGGGCTCTCACTATGTCTAACTTACCAGCTGAACATGCACACATCAAAGCAGTTTTACCATGCAGCACAGACTGCCGGTTTATGCATGCACCTCTCTCTATCAAGTCAAAAACTGCTTCCATGCGGCCGTTAGCACACGCCACAGATAGCGGAGTGTTTCCAAATCGGTTTTCATAATTTACATTGGGTTTGTATGGTGATATTCTATCTAGGAGATATGCCACTGCTGTAACTTTTTCTCCAACTTCGTTTTCACACCATGTGTGAGTTGGACTATGCACATCCTCCAATGCTGCCCGAAGCAATGGAGTCATGCCATTATCTCCATCTTCGTAGTCTAAGGAAATGCACCCTTCTTCGGAGGCCTTTACAATTGCATAAAGGGATGATTTTAAGTCACTATTTTGGATGGCAGTTCGAATCTCTTCCGATTTAGCTCGTCGCTTTCTATAAAACAGCGTCTTTCTGCGTACTGATAATTTCATTTCCAAGTCCTTTTTCCTTTGTTGGAGATACTCGTCAACAAGCTCTGTGAAAGAGGTCAGAGCTTGAAGATAGGGGCATGTGCTAGGTGAGTTATCGTATTGAAATGCCTCTCCACCTTGGATCAAACAAGCATGCAAATATATCGAAGATGGCATTTTTCTATTATTTGACCAAAAGTTCTTCTCCCGTTCATTTTTCATGCCAACAGATGTAAGTCTTGGAATCGCGGCTAGAGGTCTTTTAAACATTGGGGATAAATTGATCGCTTGAAACAAAGAGAGGTCAGACTCATTTAAATGAGACAAGACATTTGCATGACCGTTGAAGAGTGCTTCAGCTAAAGGAAGGCGTGTGCTTCCCAATCTCTTCCGCATGAGCCTGTTTAGTGACTTTATTCGCATTGATGTCGCAAGATTCCGCTGCGTTATCTCGAAATTCGTATGAGGCCAATTTTCATTTCTCGACTTTTGGGTGACGAGGAAATGTCGAAATGATGCTTGAATGATTGTCGCTGCCCATGTCCGGCAACTGTCTCCGATGCAAGTATTTGCACCACTCATCATAAGTTCTTTCACCATAGCATCATTGCCAGTAGCTGCTGCCCAGCTCAGTACTGTGTGACTACCAGATACAAAGTCCATGACTTCCCTCATTTTTATTTGTTTCTCAAGTTGAGAGGAATGAGTGGAAATTGCTTTGAAAGTTTTCTCTGCTTCGTCTAACTCACGGCGAAAGATGGCACATCTTGAAATTAACACGCTCAAATCAATTCTTTTGGTCCTCAGAACTTCTTGCTCACTACTCTCGTCCATTATTAGACTAGATTCCAACTGGTGTAAAGGTGCGNTTGAGAGCATAAGAAACAAACAGCAAGAAATCAAATCTTCTCGAACAAGCCAAATCACCAAGCCAATTTGCAATAGACGACAAAAGCCCAGAGCTCGAATCATAGTCGATGGTTTCGATTCCGTCGTTGGCACTTTGCTCATTTCGTTGGTCATCTTTTATTTTGCTCAATAGACGAGAAACTTGGGCGGAACAAGTTGCACTCAATCCTTCTATTTCAGTCGCTGCAGCTAGCTGCACTTTGGTTGAATCAAAGTGGTAATGCATTATCCTATGAAAGAAACTGTCTCTATCTCTCAAAATAACCTTCAGTTCATTCCAAAACGCATCACTTGGGCTGACTGAATTGTTTTTGTTGACGCTTCGTTCTCCTTTTGCCATGTTTTTCATTTTCTCTTGCTTCGTGCGTATATGGAAAAGTGTACACACAGCCTTTGCAATCAGTTCATATTCCAGGGGAGGGTTTTCTATATTGCATGCACGAGTATAACTGTTTCCGGTGAAGAGACGCAGCTTTGCAATTGCCTTGGTGATTTGGCTTGTTCGAGAAGATTTGATTTCTTGCTGTTTGTTTCTTATGCTCTCAATTGTGGACTCGCAGGTTTTTATTTCTTCTTCCTTGGTATTTCGAGCTTTCTCTTCTTTTTCTAGCAGTCTCGCAATTTCATTGATCCTTTGTGTAGTATTTATTTCATCCTGCCTAGTTGTTTCGAGCTCAAGTGGATCATCTTTGGTTTGGTTGAATTCAAATGGCACACCTCCCTTTGATAGGGCTTGAACTTTGGATACTTCACCTTTTGATAAGGCCCTAAAAAGTGACTTTACATGCTCCTCTAGTTTCACTGTCTTACTAATCATTTCAATAATGGAGTGGTGGCGAAGGACACTTGCCCATTCGAGTGCAGACTTATTGTGTGTACTTGATTTGTGTCCAGCATCAGCACCATTGGCAAGTAGGGTCGAAACTACATCCGCACGGCTATTTCTCACTGCCTCGATGAGTGCAGTCTTGCCTCGACTTGTTTCATGGTTTACAATGTCAAACATTGCTGCTTCACTGGTATGAAGATCAGCCGCATCTGTCACAGCGTTAAAAATCACCTTGACAATGTCAGTACGCCCCAGCATGGAAGCAAATGTAAGGACAGTATCTCCAAAACTTGTCTCATTTTTCAAAGTTTCTAATAGTGTGTTGTGTACCATTGTATCGAGAAAGTATTTCACAAGGTCTTTATTATTCTCTCGGACTGCTCCAAACAATCCATTGCTGCCATGTCGACATAGCTCCAGCCCTTCTTTTTTGAGCCAATTTTTGATTTCTCGCCGACAAGAAGTTGTGTTTTGGCAGCATGATATCAACCTGTTTCGGCACGTTCGTTCATGTCGCAACCTCTCACTATCGAGCTCAAAGGAACTACCGCATTGGAGGTGACACAGATATCCCATGATTGTCAAATTGCTCTGATTGAAAATTAGAATAAAGTACCTGCAAAAAATATTGAATGTCCATGTGAATAGGACAATTTCTTTTCAAATTCAGTTGACTCGTGTTCAAAATTCAAAATTTGATTTTTTTCATCAGGTCAATGTCACTGCAGCAATCGTGACATTCGCTTACTGCATCCTACCACGCAAGTTAATTAATCAAGTTCGAGAAGAGGAATTGTTGTTGCTCGGGAAAAAAGATTCACTGAAATTGATTCCATCAATCTTTGCCTATAAGTAATGACATGAAAGACGAGGCAAAGCAGGAAGAGGCCCAAGGTACACCAAAATTCGATGCAAAAGACAGCGTAGGAGAGAACTCTACAACCGGCCGGTACAGTGATAGGCTTGCGTCTCTTTTTGAGTTTCTAGAATTGCAAGAGAGAAGTACACCAGGACGCAAAAATGGTGATGTTGAGTTTACTGGGGACGAGCATGGGGGAGATGGAGACAGTACTCCTTCTACTAACACCGGCTCTGGCCTTGTTGATATCACAAATACCGTTCAATCATCATCAACCCCTTGGAAGTGCACGGCAGAGAGGAAAGAGGCGTTCCCTAGTAAAAATGAGAAGGATATCAAAAATTTCTGCGGTGTCGAGAATGTGCAGTCCCCATCCACACAGCCTGTAAAATGCGCGTCGCCACTGGCGAGTTCAAGTCCCAGTTCGGGCTTTATGTGTCACAATATGCGAAAGAATCAAAATAAAAAGTATATTTGGGATGAATGGGAAGAAACTGACGATGGCAATGTGGTATTCATTCAAAATTTGGGCATTGGGCGAGATGAGGAGAAAATAGAAGCAGACGAATCATTAATGAGAGCCGGCGATAATCAAACTGAGTCTGTGCCCGATGCCGACCAACAGCTTCGGGACATGAGGTTAATGGGAGAAGAAATAAAAGCCCGCGTGTCCGAAATGAAAAAGGACCTTGAAGAAAAAAGTAAAATGGTAGATTATTTGCACTCGATTCGAGTTAAAAATGAGTCCGATCATGTGCAAAAGATGAAGGAGCTACAAATGAAGTGGAAGAGACAGCTGGCGGACATCAGAGAAAAAGATGAAAAAGTAAGCATTTTTATCTTTTTCGTTACTACCATAATCTGGCATTCGAAAGAATTATTAGTTTCATGGCTGCTCAACTCTTTGTCCAACATGAAATTGCTAAGGTCATTAGGGAACATGAGACTCGACAGGAAGAACTGAAAAAGGAATGCGATTTGCTTCACAATCAGGAAGAGAAACTCAGGACCGACATTGAAGGCATAAAAAAATCTCAGATCGATTGTTGTGAAAGGTTAAAGAGGGAGAGCGTCCAACAACTTCGCGATGCAGAGAAGATGTGGATTCAAGCGGAAAAAGAAGAACTGAGAAGAAAAGAAAAATCGATGTCGCCCAAATTGAAACGAGACGCAGTCAAGGCTGTAGAACCGAAACTCCGCCAGTTGAAAGATCAGCACAGAGAAGAAATAAATCGCCTTCAACGCGAAGTTGAAAGAGAGCTCGATAGCTACAGGCTGGAATTGTTCAAAAAGTCCAATGAAGAGTTCAAAAAAGAAGCTGACAAAATCAGAGCTGCTGAGAGGAGTCGGACAGAAAAGTTGGAGCAAGAATGGTTGGTAAAGATGGAAGCCTTAAGAATAGAGCACGAAGCTGAAGTAAAGAAGGTTCGACATGACTATGCACAAAGGGCGGAAATGATCAAAAAACAAATCGAGTCAGAAAAGCAGCAGCGTATTAGCGAGCACAAGGTTGATATGGAAAATGCTAAAAAGAGCGTGGAAGTAGAGCTACAACGTATCCGCGCATCCCATGAGCACGATATGGCAATTTTGGAGAATGACTATGCAGAAAAGATGGCAGAAAAACAACATGCGTGCGAGGAGTAAGTGAATATCTTCACCTATAACTTTACTTCCTGTTTATATATTCTCACTCTATTGGTTTTCTTATTTTAGAGAGCTCAAAAATTGGAAAGTCACCAGAGAAGCAGAATTGCAGAAAGAAGAAGACTGCAAATTACAGGAGGAATACACAAAAATGGAGAAGAAAATCCAGCAAGATATTGATCTCGTTGCAATGAAACTTCGGGAGGAGGCATTGGAGAAAAGGCGCAAAATTGAATTGGAGGAGAATAAAATGCTTTTGGTAAGAAAATCCCATTAGTTTGTTTGATTGCATTAGAAATTAAAGGATGATTATTTCTAATGTCGGTCCTTTTTGAATCTTGGAAGGAGGAAAGAAATGCAAAAGAGAAGGAATTGTTTCAGATTGAGAGCGAGTTGAAAAAAGCAGAATTGGAGGCCAGCGAGCTTGCATTAAAGGAAAAGGAAGAGAGCAATCGCCTTGAGGAGTCACAAGCAAACCTTTCAGCATTGGTTATAACTTGTGACGAGAAAAATATTGAACTGTTAGCAGAAGAGGAAAGATTACGAGTGTTTGAAAGTGAATGCGACCAAGAAATTACAGACATGCAAAAAGATGGAGATAGGAAGCTTTCTCAAGCGAAAAATGAGCTCTTGGCAGTAGAGAAAGAGCTTGACGATTTGATTGCAAGTCATCCCAAACTTCTAGATGAAAGAAAACAGGAAATGGAAGAACTAAAATCAAGAAATTTGGAAGAAATCAAGCTTGCGGAGGGTAAAGTATCTGCGATATTTGAAAATAAGAGGCGTGCGATAGAGGAAGCATCAGCAAAGCTGCTTCAGCTGCAGCAAGAAAAAAGGGATATTGACAAAGAATTGGATGAAGCAAGGAAGAGGAAATTGTTAGGCAGATCGTAAGCTTAATTCAATTGAGGTGTTGCTGAACCAAATTCATTCCACATAACAAAATGTAGTAAAAGATTGCAAATTGCGATGCAACTCATAAACACCATCCATTGAATTATGAGCATTGCAATTAGCATTCCTTGAAAAAACCTAGTGAAGCTAGCAGAAATGCGATAGCGGATAAACATGATTTAGACAACACCTTTTGAACATTACTTTCAATATTTTTTTAGAACTGGCTTCTAGTTTATCAGCTTTAGAGTGACTCTGACGACTCTTTTAAGAGTCGTTCTACAACTGGCGTCATCTTTGACCCTTTGTAAAATCCCATCAATCGCTCACCTCCCAATTTAATCAACTCTTTTGCAACATCAACACCCTCTTCTTCCACACCCCTTTTACTCTTCCCAACCTTTTCAACCTCCTCTAAATATCCTTCAGCTGCTGAGATTAAACCATACCATGCACGTAGATTGTTGGCATCTAATTGCACAGCCTGAGCCAAGTGTTTTCTTGCCAGCTTAGCATTTTCAATCCCCCCAGCGGTTGCATACACCTCCCCTAGCTTGGTGTGAATTGTCGAGTCCAACGGACAACCTAAAACCACTTCCTCATAACAAAATGCAGCCCCTTGGAAGTCTGACAAGCCCAAACAAACTTCAGCCATTTGATTCCATGCCGCAACGTCTCCAGGGTGATTTTCCAAATAATCATTCAGTGCTCGGGATGCATCTGATTCTTTTCCAGGCTGCGAAGCCAAAATGCAGTATTTCCTTTTGGATGCATATCCATTGGAAGGATTCTCTTTCAACAATGCATCGTATACTGCAGATGCACCATCGTAGTCTCCCGACGCTTCCAGGCACATGCCCAGCAATTTGCGATACCGAGCTGATTCCTTCGTCACCGGAGAGTTGGCAGTGCCGGCGCCCATGGCGTCGAGGCATGATTCCGCTAAGGATAAGTTACCAATGTCGCAAGAAGCGATGCATAATTGTTCGAGGGCTGCGAGGCGCTCGGCGTCTCCCAGAGATCGGGATGGCCGCCCTGCTCTGCCATTGTCATCGCCGATGCCAAGGAGGAGTTTTCCGTGGTTAACTACCAATTTTGGCTCACGCAATTTGTGAGCCCGGATGTAACGGAGTATGCCGAGATGATCTTGGCGGGAGATTAGAGTGGGGAGATCTTCCTCGGGGCCCATGGTCAAGCAAAGGTCAAAGGAGTTTCTGAGTGGGAGGTGGGAGTCTTGCCCGTCTCTATCTGAGATCTGAGACCAAGGAAATAAAAAATGTTGTGGGAAATGTCACGAAGAAAGTGAATCCAATGTTTAGGCTGGAAGTCCTATTCAAACTTAGTGGTATTGTATGGTATTATGCCTTGCATTTCACCATGACAGCTCCTTTGAAATTTGAAATTCAATTACAAAAATAAAAAAAATGAATACATGAAATACGTGAACCTTATTCGCATAGCAAAAAGGTGCCAAAATCGCTGACTACTGTACCTGTAGATAATTGTGTGCCATACCATCTTGCTTTCAATTGTTCACCTGTTGTCATGGTTTTCACCTACTGGCTGATCCTTCTTTTCAAGTTTGTTATTATGTTCGTCAATGCAAATGCCGTCCAAGCTGTAGTTGAAGTTGCGGCTTGACACGGTCTATCAGTCAATGAATGCGGGGGAATCTATAAAAATGGTGCCACTTACACATTCGATCGAAAGGTGTTCGCTGCAGGGAAATACTGTGAAGCAAAGCGAGTTGCAAATGGTGACAAGCCAAATATCTCTCATTTGGCAGCCGAATGCAAAGTATCACGTGGTTCCATTCTCAAAGTTGAGAAAGAACTAAATGAATTCGGTAGAGTACTCAATCCATCTGAGAAAATTCCTGATCGAGTTTATGGGCCTGGAGCCCATACACTGTCGGATTTGGATGTATTCGTGCTTGTTCAACTACACATGAAGGATCCGACCCACTCTAATTACAACTATAAAAAGTGGCTTCAGTTTTACACTGGAACCACTGTGAGCAAGAGCACAATTTCGCGGTTTTTCAATTATGGCTTTGAAATTAAAGGCTCGTTTTGCAAGCCAAGGCTTGTGCCAATAGATAAGTTCAAGCCAGAAAATATTGAAAAGGCGAAAGAATTTGCATTTTTGGCTTCTAGGATGGATCCAAAGCGACTGAAATTTTGTGATGAAAAACACCTGAAAGGCGAGGATATATTCTGTCGCAGTACTCGCCGCAACGTCATCTCTGGAGAGGTACTTCCGGTGCAAACTGCATCCGATTTTTGCAATACGTACTCCATTGTTGGTTTTTGTTGTATTGACGAGTGAGTTTCGCCAGTATTTCATGCAATAAGCAAGTACACGAACAACTCAGAGAATTTTAGCCTT
>JALLOT010004356.1:0-10329 GCA_036939595.1 Thalassiosira livingstoniorum | reverse complement strand
TTGCACTGTGGATTTGCAGCCAATCATGTGAACAATTTAGAGTAACAGGTTATGTTGCTTTGAAAAATACATAGCACTGACAGGTGAACTTACACACACTTACCAAACGAATATTCAATAAGATTAGCATGTTAAAATGACTAGTACATGAGACAGTGAAACACTTGTCATTATGAGTCAATTCTGTGTCTATAACTGTTGATTCTATCATGTTATTTTCTTTTGGTTCTAGTTTTCATTGTCGAATCAAGAATATGGAATGAAATGAAAGATGATCAAAAACGTAAGAACAGGGTCGAGGCCAATCCATTACTGAACAATGCTGTATCAACCTTTGCTGAAAGCATTATGTCCTGTGTCAAAAGCTTCATTTTGACTTTTGCATAGATTTTAGGAAGTCATAGCAAGGTCCCTATTGCATGTATCAATCCAGTTGGCATGGGTTTGGAGTGATTAAATTTTATGATGTGACTGAATTTGATGTGAATAATGTACAGGAAACTTCCCAATGAATACTATTTGGCCTTTTCACTATCAGCAAAGATTTTCAAAGACATTCAAATCTACGTCTGATGACCTGGAAGATTCTGTAGGGGTTTATTATGCCAATGACCACAATGCAATTTAAAAAAATTGTGATTTTTTTTCTATCGCACATTATTCCCTTTGTGCTTAACATGATCCTCCTTACCGCCAAGAACTGACCATAACTCTTACAAGGTAATGGTAACACAGATTTTGGTGTGACCTCTTCATTGCATCAAACACAGTGCCAAATTGCAAAAAATTGTTTTGATTTTTATACTATCCAAATATTGAAAATTGCCAAAGATTTTGGTGACATTTCTAAATAATCTATTTTAAGTAGTAACAAAAAGGTCATGTTCACATGGGAATGGTGACAGGCTGGTGATGTTTTGAATTAGTCACAAACCATGCATGACCTCAGTGTAAGACATCACTAGGAAATGACATCTTAGAAATAGTGAGTGTTGGATCTATTATGGAGCAAATCCTGGTTCAAAGAAAAATTTCTGCAGCAATACTTCACCATTTAAATCATGAGGAGACTTTTTTCAAATGGAATGAAGTCAAACCAGCAATTTTTTTAGATTTGATTGATTTTTGAATCAAAAGTTGATTTATCACTATGACTATTTAAAACACACCCTACCCCTTATTTTTTCCTCTAAAACTATAAATGAGCCATCAATTTCGTTTGGGTTGGAACTGTGACTTAAAAATGATCCAATTATTGTTCTGTATTTGTATCCTGGGTGACACATCAATATCATCACTAGTGCAATGGCATGATACAAGTTTTCTTTTTCATTCACTCTTAGTATTCCAAAAATTCCTTCGTTTCATTACAATAATTTGTACCAAGCAATTCTATCAGTACTATTATATCAATAACATTATTAAGTTAATTGAGTTTCTGCGAATTCATTGTTTTGGATGCTTGTTGTGTGTAAGGCCAACAACAGGATATTCAGAGCGTGAACGAACCAAGGGTAAGAAACATTGGGAGGACTAAGGTCTGGACTTTGGCGGCAATGATGACAATGACGAGAATCACTTTTGAACTAACTGACTTTTAGATTATGATTGTGATTATCTAAGTCATACGCATAGTACGAGTAGTAATATGTAGGATCAATAGTGATGGACGTTGATATCTGACGAGATGTCAAAGATCAAATTCTGTCACGAAAGATCTAATTTGATATGCAAAGAGGATCTACCTACGTAATCCGTAGTAGAGCCATACTAAGGATGGCAGCATCCATCCAACCTAGGTACTTACTACCTACACTCCCTCTCGGATGAAGTATCGAAGGTCACCAACCGCAGAGCTTCAGACGTAATTGTCTAAACTTCTCTGGACCTAAACCCTTAGTAAAACCATCAGCCAACTGATCATTCGTAGCAATCTTCAGAAGCTGAATCTTACGAGGCTTGATATGAGAACGAAACCAGTGATATTTCAGAGCATAATGCTTTGACCGCGGGGTCATCTGGCGGGGTTCAAGGCGACCAAGTGTAAGGGCACCTACATTGTCTTCGTGTACTTTGACATACATATTTGACTTGTTTCGACCCACGAGACCAACTGACTTGCTCAAGAATTTGACTTTGTCAATGAGAGGAAAAAGATCGCGGCATGCAGTGCTGAGTGCCACATATTCAGCCTCCATGGTACTCAATGCTATTTCCGTCTGCAGCTTGCTTTTCCAAACGATAGGGCAGTTCGCAACGAGTATGACGAAACCGGTGCGACTTTTGACAGAGTGTGGGTCTTGGGCATCCTCGTGTCCGTAGAGACCAGCGAAGTCTGCGTCTGGATAGCAGTCAATGTCAAGAGAAGAAGAAGGTGAAAGGATCAATCCCTTATCCATTGTGCCAAGCAGGTATCTGCCAATGCGCTTGAGGGCAGTTTCGTGTGAACGTTTAGGCGCGAAACAGTAGCGTGCACATTGGTGGACGGCAAAGGCGATTTCGGGCCGACTGTGCCCAGACAAGTAAAGAAGCATTCCAACAATGCTTGCATAATTCAAAGTCCCACTAGTCGGGGCACCATCAGCATCACGAACTAACGGAGTGCATTCAGCTGGTGTAGAAGCGCTATTTGAGTCACTAAGACTGAGATTGCAAGCTTGGACAATGCGCTGAGTAAGACCAGTCTGAAGAAGAGCCAGACGATCGGGTTTATCAGGATCCTTACTGGGAAGCCGTTGAATATCTACGCCAAGAAAACCCTCCGCAGTACCTTCCAACCGTAACCGAATTTCCTTTTTAACCATAGCATCGACAAAGGTGACAATGGTCGATTGGAGGCGTGCATATAGCAAAACGTCATCGACATACGTTAACACGATAAGGTGCTTTCCAACAAAGAGGCATGGGTCCAGAGAGGATTGTTCAAGGTTATATTCGCGGAACCGTTTCGAAATGTATTCGAAGAAGTAACGAGGTCCTTGTTTAATCCCGTAGACAGAACGGTTCAGGGAATAGACGTAGTCTGGGTCTCCTCGAAATCCGCGAGCTTGGTGAACGTAAATCTTCTCCCCCGGCTTCAACTTTGCATGGAGAAAGGCGGCGGTGATGTCTGCCTGTGCAGTATGGAGCTTCAAAATAGATGAGATGACCAACATCAAGCGAACGGTAGACCACTCCACGACCGGTGACCACGTCTCAAAGAAGTCGATACCTTCCTTTTGCATGTCGCCTCGAACGCAAAACCGAGCCTTAAATTTCTTAGGCGAACCATCAGGGAATCGTTTGAGGCGGAATGCCCATGTAGACGGGAGTACATTCATCTCTGGGGTGCGCTTGACTAAGGTCCATGCTTCCATCTCATTTTGGAGTGTATTCATTTCTGTTTCACATGCCAACCAGTATTCTGCGGCGTGTGGCCCACTCATTGCTTGTTCCCACGAAGGACTATCTTCACTGTATTTGCTGCTCTTGGCGGAGAACACATGGGGACTGATGTCATGGAGACACTCAGGCGCATCGAAATCTGGAGTGAGAAATTTAGCCAATGAACCAACGTTACCACAAAAGTATTGCTTGGTAGCCTGAGCCCAGTTATCTGCCAGGAGAGGCACGTCTGCCATAGAACGTTTGACTGTAGTGGAATACGAAGCAAATTGAGAAGTGACTGCCGCTGGCGGTTGACCCCAAAAGCGAACTGAAGCTAAATTGATGAGGAACCCGAGACGAACCACATTTACCAACCACGGGCCAAATTTCCTGTCCTTTGCTGGACCATCTTTATACGAATGAGTACGACGACGAAGATTGTATCTGCGTTGAACAAATGGCGAAGAGTGGTGGGAAGGAATGGACGTTATATCATCCTCAATGACCGAAGGTGAATCAACTGCGTCACAGTCAGAAAACTCCACAGAGCCTGCGTCGCCATCAGAGACCACACTTTCAACCCCATCTGGAACCATTGCATCTTCTCCCTCTGAAGCGTCGTCTGTACCTTCAACTCCCTCTGAAATGGCATCCATTGGCCCCTCGATCATGCTAGAATCATGAGTTGCATCTGTAGTCTTCTTCGATAGGGCCAGAGACTTTGGTGAGGGCGAATTAACATTTCGAGCACGGTGTGGCAACGAAGAAGACGAAGTAAAGTCAGAATCAAGGGAAGGAAGGGTAGGAACCTTGTCGACAACTGGGACAGCAGGATCAGAATGTGGAGAAGGAACTGAGTCTGAAGAATGGAGTGGAGGAAGTGGGAGTTGGCGACGATCATGGTCATTGACGGCCTCCATTGGGTCAGTCCAATCCTTGTCAAGAGCAGGATAGTCAAGCACTTGGTTACCTGAAGAATCATATTCTTCTTCAAGATAAAACTCTCTATCTCGCTTGAAAAGTTTGCTCCAAATGGCAGGCAACGAGTCTGGGGTCATGGTGGATGAAACAGTTTGAAAACGGTCATCAAACACTACATGATATTGCGGGCTGATTTTGCCTGTTGAAAGATTTAGTACCAACGGAACCAGAGAAGAATGTTGGTGGGAAAAACCCACAAACATGCCCTGACGAGCCCGTCTGTCCCATTTAGGGATCTTCTTGCCATCTTGGAGGCGAGGGTCTAACACATACACGGGACACCCGAAAACATGTGCCCGTCGCAAATCCACATGGTCAGAGCGTGTGCTTGACCAAACTTCATCTGGAGTAAGCCCATTCAAACGGCTAGGAAGGCGGTTCCACACCCAGACAGCATAATGAATAGCAAATGGCCATAAGTTCACGTTGGCAGCCGAAGGCCAGTGGAGGGCGAGGTGGAGGAGGTTGGCACGGGCCCACTGACAAATTGTTTTAATGCTTCTCTCCGCCACGCCATTTTGATGGTGTGCACCCACGCCACTGAACTTGATTGTCTGCTTCTTCTCCTTGCAGTCTGCAATGAAATCCTTCGAGGCGAAGATACCATTATCAGCATGGTAACCTTGGACCTTGACACCCACGTTCGCAGCTTCTGACTCCAATTGGTGCTTCCCACGAAGAGTTTCTGAACAGGTGAGAGCCAGTTGAGGGAAGTTGAACACTTTGGAACTTGCGTGGTCGACGTATAGTGCACCACCGCAATAGCCACGCCGTTCCTTTCCATAAGTATCAGGAAGCCGACCCGTTACATGCAAAACGTAGTGATCAATTGAGATACAAGCACCAGGGGTAGCATGATCACCGCGTAGGATCTTCTCCCTAGAATCAACTGGCTTTGCGCCCTTCTGATGGGAACACTCTGGGGTACGAACATGTGATTTTGCCAAGAGACATGGTTGGCATTGGAGCCCTCGGATATCACAGACCTGGGAACGATGGCGGCTTGGGAGGAAAGGTCCTTCATGCATGGCTGAACCATTCAGTGAGTCAAAGAGCCATTTACTGTCACGTAACAATGCTTGGACCCATTCTATATGGGCATGTGACACCTTCTGATGCCAGAGCAGAAGCTCTTTCTGGCCAGCTGAAAGATTGGTGTTCATGGTGTCCAGGACAGGTACTTCAACATTGAACTTGTTGCATTCAGCAGCATACAAACGGTGACCAGAAGAACGAGCAAAGTCAAAGGTGTTGGCCCAGAGGGTATTCTCAACAGCATGTCCGAGCTCAAGCATTGGGAGGTTATTGTGTGGAGAAATTGTGGCCACAAGAACCGTTCCATTATCCAAAGAGAGCACACATTGACGGGAGGAGGCATGCATTGAACCACCGTATTGTGAAAATAGCACTTGGGGACTGAGTAACCGAACTTCAGCCGTGGGAACATGATAACCCATGACTTCAATAAAAGTTTGGTCCCCATGTTCATCGACCACAGACAACCGCATAAGCCCTTCACCCTTGACTGTATTTGAATTGGAGAGATCGCGAATGGTTACTGAACTCTCAGAGTAAGAGACGAAATCAGACAAATGGGGACTTATGCAGACGGAAGCACCAGTGTCCACAATAAGGGGAGTAATGGTAGCTTTGGTGGCGTTAAAGATGCATGGATCGGCAAGGTATGTGACACATGAACGAAGTTGAAGATGGACAAGGCGATGCAAACTCCCTCTGCAGGCCAGTCTACCACGTGCCGAGACCCGAGGCTGAGGTAATTGGTGGTGAAAAGTGAAGTCAGCGTGAGCAAAACTGCTTGGATCGAAGCAACTCAGAAAACGATGAACCAACGTTGACCAAGGAATGGCAGGAGAGACTGGTGGAGGAGAGGGTGGGCGGGATGGTGGACGACCATGTTTACGAAACCAACGTCGAGCATATGCACGCCGTTCTCTCCAACTCATATGGATGCTTGTGAAGCCACTTGTAGAACAATTTACGCTATCTGCAAAAGGTGCCAGTAGGACAGAAGACTCAATATCCGAAAGAGAAAATGTTGAAGTCCACGTAACCCATGAATCCTCGAACAAATGATGGAGAGGGTCATCGTCTGAGAAGGAATTGGTGGAACTAATCCAAAACTGGCGACGACGAGACTGACAGAAACGAGAGAGGGCAATGGACCCAACAACCAACATATCCCACCAATCAGAAGCGGACATTGACTGAAGGAAACCAAACCAACCACAATGGAAAAAGGAACTGAAGAATGTGATGTGAAAAAGACTGTGTTGTGATGAATAATGATAATGATTAACTGATGGAGAAGTAGTTGGAGACACGGGTGAGGGTGTATGGTGGAGCTTCTTCCACAATTTATATCGATGGCGTTGCTTAATGGAGGGACGAATCTGACGGAGAAGAAATAGGCGATACACACGCGATGATTTTGGAGCACAAGGTGCAATAGATGGTTCAATGATGTGGTCAGGTGATGGAGGAGTGGTTGAGAATTGACGGAGCCAACCACATACAACATCAAACACTGAGTTGTACACGCCGATGCAAAGTTCACGACCGGGACAAGCAAGGGATGGTGAGTAGCAGACAAGTGTTCGCTGCTGACGAGGTGAAGGGAGAAGCCAAACCCGATCCCAGACGTTAGGGACGACGGAAGGAATAGAGCCATGACTGCCTGGAGGGAAAAGTATATTCAACCAGTGATTGATGTATGGGCGAAGAAGGCCACCACCAAACTCCCAAAAAGATCCACTAGACTGAAAGAATAAAATGGCGACAACACTCCCAACAATTGAACACCCAACATCGTCTAAACTGAAGAGCATGAGGACGAAGGCGAATGTAGAAAATCGACACAGAGCCATGAGAATGAA
This sequence comes from Thalassiosira livingstoniorum, assembly GCA_036939595.1. Lineage (NCBI taxonomy): Eukaryota > Bacillariophyta > Thalassiosirophyceae > Thalassiosirales > Thalassiosiraceae > Thalassiosira > Thalassiosira livingstoniorum. Next base: position 3,088 of record JALLOT010004356.1, on the reverse strand, counting down.
GAGACACCAGTCAGGAACCGGAGGTGGACGAAGAAACGAAGAAATACGAAGAACATCCATGCAGTCTTGTATGGAACGCAGCCACCAAGGTACTGAGAGAAGAATTATGAAAGAACTGATACCCAAAAGGGTTAGTATTTCGAACCATGACGTTGATGATGACATATGAAAAGGGATGAATAATAATGCTTGGAAGAGGAATGGAGTCCAGACGAACGAGGAATGGCGGATCCATATAAATGCAGCTTTGGCGCACCCAACTAGACGCGAGGTAACGGAGACAGGATCTGGAGCAGGGTCTGGAGCCTTGCGAGGTGGTGATAGGGTGGCCTTCAACAGATCTGCGGCGCGTCGATGGAATGACACTTTTCTAAACCACAATTGGATCTGATGAGAAATGGAGATAAAGAAGCTAATGAAGAGAATGAAGATTGAAAAAACGAAAGGAGTAACTGGTAATGGGATGGATTGGGGTGGTGTAGACATAGCTTCGACAGTAGGAATTAATAAAATAATGAAGAAATAACGGAGAATTTGGAACGTTTGAATGAAATCAATATGAAGGCGCTCGTGAGGACCAAAAGTAAACCCACCGCCAACTAGTTTCCCAGCCCACGCATGAGAGCCGCAGTATGGGCATAGTAGCTGTCATCGGAGGCAGAATCGTCGTCGGCATTGGCAGCAGGAGAAGCATCATCCCCACCATCATCCTTGGCTGAAGCAGCGTCTTCTTCTTCATCAGGGGGCTGGTCTTCCTCCTCTTCAATGGAGAGAGTAAGCACCTGCTGAAGAAACCTAATATCCTTGGGTTTGCCCGTCTTCGCAGCACGAGCCGTTGCCATCTTCGTCAAATCTTCACGCATTTTCTGTTTGCATTCGAAGCTCTTGTGCCCTCGACGACCACAATGGTGACAGTTCCCAAAGAAACGCCCACTAGGGTGACCACGACCACCACCATTACCTCTTCCACCTGGAGTACCACGCCCCCCACCAGGTTGACGATCAGCGCCTGCACGAGGAGTTGGTGTTGGGGTAGGCTTGTCCTTGCCTACATCTTTCGCCGAAGAGGATGACTACGAAAGGAAGACACTACGCCCTTCTTTGCCAACCCCATTCCATGCACGTGCCGCATATTTTGTACGGTAGAGGCGTTCAAGGTCAGCACACATGGTGTTGATTTGCTTCAGAAGAGGAACATCCCTGACCGAATCGCGATAAGAAGCTAGGTTGAACAACGAATTTTGTGTTGCACATAGCTGCTTGAATTCCTCATTTTCAGCCTTGCTAAATCCCTCCAAGAGACAGGAAATCGAATTCGAAGGAAGATCATTACGGAGATAACGAGCCACGGACCTGATGCGACGAACAGCAAGACTGACATCTTCTCCATCGACAGTACGAATGTCGAATTTGGAAATGTAGCCCTTGAGAAAATCGATCGTCTCCTGAGAGACTGAAACTTGGCGCTGCACCATAAAATAGAATGTGGTGAGCCCACCGACCGCTGCATCATCGTCGAGTTGAAAGAGGTCTTCATTGACCATGGCCAAGAGGGATTGGTCACAAGAAGCCATCAGAATCTCCTGTGCCCAAACATTAGCCATGCCGTCCTTGGGGGAGGCGCAAAAGGTGATTGCACGCTGGTATTTGACCACTGCTTCGACGGGAATGTCACGCCAATCTGAAATGAGGTAGCGGTAGCAAGCAGAGTCAAGAGTAGTAAAACTCAATGCATTCTCCTCGTCATACTCCAACGAGTTCGGCACCCAAAAGACACGGTCCATATCAAACTCAACCAGTCGTTTCGAAAATTCATGTGTCGCTCGCTGATAATCAAAAGTTTCGTCAGCGAGGGCGGAGAAATCGGTGGACAGCTTGGAAGGGTCAATAGTTGGGTCCACGAACTTAACTTTCAATGGCTTTGTAGCCAGGTATCGAGTCTTCTGGATGTCTTTGGACTTGCGCCCCCAATCTTTCTGGCTCATCACCACCTTAATAGATCTGCATTGAGAGTCCGAACGCTTCGAATCTTGAAAGGTGAGGCCAACAGCATTTTCGAGGCCAGAAGTGGACGTCGATCCTTTCGAACGATCAAACGACGACTCAGAACTTGACTCAGAACTAGAGCTCGAGTCAGAACTGCTAGATGAGCTGGACGAAGAATGTGAACGATGACGCCGTGAATGATGACGACGGCGTGAACGGCGGGACTTAGACTTCCGGTGCTTCTTCTTCTTAACATGCTTTGATGGTGCCTTCGTTGTTGACTTCGAACGAAAAGACACATCGCCAACTCCCTCTGAAGGGGGATCCAATGACATCCTCGACGAGCGATGCCTTCCTTGAATGACGACGCCTTCAATGTCACGACCACGCCCCGTACTGGTAGCATCAGCCGCGGGGGGGGAGCCATGAGAGTCCTCATCCACATCCGCTGACCCATTCTCATTCGACTCATCGATGTTGTCATTGTTGTGAGGGCGAGCTGAGTCAGGGCGACGGAGGTAAGCTCCAACCGAAGAAAGAATCCCACGAGGCGTCCCAACCGTCTCGAAATCCCCAATACCAGAGGAAATACGGCGGCGGTCATCCCCCGAAGGTTGAGGATCCGTTGACATGATGGAAGAGAGAAGAGTAAAGAAGACGAAACTGAAGCCGAAGCTTGAACCTGGTCCGTATCACCAATGACAGGACCGAGAGGACGAACTGGAGAGTGCCGGCGTCCACGACACAATCGAACCGAAAACACAAGAATCTGCAACGCCGTGGCGCTGGAACCAAAGAGATACAATTGAACTGCGACTCGGAGGAGTCGGAACCACGAAACTGCGGCGTACAAGCCGGAACCTAAAACAATGACGAACTGCGACGGCTAGCGTCGGAACCACAAAAGAATTTGAATCGACCGCAACAAAGTCAGACCTGCACAGAGATGAATGCGCAGCTCATAACCTTCAGAGCGTGAATGAACCAAGGGTAAGAAACATTGGGAGGACTAAGGTCTGGACTTTGGCGGCAATGATGACAATGACGAGAATCACTTTTGAACTAACTGACTTTTAGATTATGATTGTGATTATCTAAGTCA
>JALLOT010004352.1:0-10335 GCA_036939595.1 Thalassiosira livingstoniorum | reverse complement strand
AATAATTGCTCATGGTCATAATTTAATCAAAAAAATTGTGACCATGACTCAACACTAGTAAAGATTTTTTGCTTCTACATGAAAAAACATTTTCTATATGTATAATATTATGACATGGTCTTTTTTGTTCTCAGTAATATATAAATTATAGTAGAAAAGTAAAGGGTGTCTATGAGGGGCCAAAACAGATCACACAATGCCAAATAGAAATGTCTATAAAATTCATCCAATCTTCTTACTTAGATTAATTAACAGTACTAAATTGTACAGTCTTGTAAAAAAACTGTGATGTAAATCCTAAAGAAGAAAAAAGAACAAAGACACATTTATTTTACTAAAAAATCATTAGGATGACTTTTGCCCTTCTTCATTTTTGAAGTTGAATAATTACATTTTAGATCACATATTGGAATGAAAATAATGATTTTTTGGTCAGAATAAATACAGAATGACAAAAAAACATTGGTTATAAACAACAGGAACTTATATATTTGTATTACTGTTATCAGATAATTGCTTGAAAAAATTGCATAGAATATTAAAATATCTAATAGTTCATTATTGAAATTTATTAATTGTGTGAAGTATTATATAAATGGATAAAAATGGTATAATCTTTAGATGTCAATGGTTAAAAATATGTAACTGATGAATATTTTTTTACTGGTATTCAAAAGCAGTTTAATTATATAGAAATATTTTTTTGAAAAATATATAATTTTGCATGGATCAAGGTTTTCATTTCACAGTTTTTGATTCCTTTGACAAAGTGAAAACAGAATCAAATAAGCTGATTTTCCAAGGAGAATTGGAGTTTAACCATAGTCAGTTATTTCTATTGTTTAAAATGTCAAAATTTCAAATTATTAGTTCCAAATAAGAAACAAAAGAGCAATATATTAAAGAATAGTTGGTGACCAAAACAAATTAAGAGATAAATATGGGAATTTGAGGTAAAAATGAGATTTTGATTCTTAATAGGCATCACCCTATTTACTGATAATCTTTACAACAACTCTATAATTTTCTAAACATCAGTTTATGAATATAAAAAATGTACTAGTGTAAAGTCAAATTACATAGTATATATCATACAGTCTCTTATGTTTCTAAGTATGAAAAAGATTTTTAATAGTGGATAGAGAAACATTGATGAAATGATTAAACATTTTCAATGATTAATGTGATCAAAGAAATGAGATTATTTAACATCACTGTTTCATTTTTTTTCATGTAAAAAAGTAGAAATATATTTGAACATCAAAAATGATTACTTTTGATTTCAATTTTAATTTTTGCCAAAACTCACTATTGGATACCTCATATGATTTCAGTTTTTGTATATTTCACTGAGAAAAAATATATGGATCCAACTTAAATGGATCCAAGGATCCAAATTATTTTTTATGTGTTAGTTTGAAAACTTTAAAAAAATGTTTTCATTGAGATGTGAAGTTTGGATCCAAAGGATTTGGATCCTTGGATCCCTTTAAGTTGGATCCATATATTATCTTCCATTTCACCAGAATTCAGACTTAGTTTCATGCTTGTATTCAATCCTTGAGTTTAACATAACCATGCATCAAAAACCTTCCTAACTATTCATTTATTCCCTTAGGCATAAGAAATATATGGTTTTAAAAAATAATACACATGGTTTTATTTTACAAAAAAGTTTTTTTCTCTTTTTCAATTTTACCACCTTAGCAATTGGAGTTTAAGAGAATTTTTCAATAATAAAAAAGTGGTCAATAAAATAATAAAAATTTGTTATGATGATGAATAAACCTCAGACTACTAAAAAATCTCAACAATTATCTAACATCAAGTCTTCAAAGAGTAATGAACATTGGTATTTAGATATTTTTTTCACTTGAAATTAGTATTGATCTTACAAACATTTTGTTACTTGACACTTGTTGCCATTTTTGTTATGCATGTTGTTTTTAAGTCAAGTTGTTTTTTATTCTCTTTGGATATTCTGTTTTCTTTTCTTTTGCAACTGAAACAATGATATTATTTAACAGATCTTGTCTTTCTGTGTTTATCAGTTTTCCCAAACAATTTTTTTCTTAAAATTAAAAGCAATTAAGTTATCTTATTTAGAAGCAATTATAAATATACAAATCCAATAGGGTTATTGCCAAATGGCAATGGAATCCATGATAATTTTTATGGAGCGTGTATCAAAGTAAACTCTGAAAAAAATATGTTGAAATATCATAGAAAGATAGATAATTTTAATCAACAAAAGTAATGCTTTTTCCTTTGTATATCAAGCTATTTTACTAATTTGATATGACCTGCTCTTTTAAGTTTGAAGTTGATTAATAACGGCATAAAACATTTATATCTGGACTGATGTGTTGACTTATCAAAAAGTAATATTCACTCCTTGGATATTCAACAATCAATTTAGTTACTGTTTATTCATTTTTTGTGCATTCTAACTTGTTATTGAATCTTGGTTTCCTGACCATATGTGACATGTTTCAAAAGCTTTGATATTCTTGATTCTTGAAAGAATATGGTAATGCAATTCACATTTTCTTTTTATAAAAATGTGTAGTTTTTTCTATTCATCAAAGATATCACCATGGTGTACATTTGTATTACTTGCTTGTGCTTTTTTATTTTTCCTTGTGGCTTTCTCCTTTTTCTTCACTGCCATTGCCACAGTGGAAAAGGTGTGCACTCTATGAGCTCCTTTAGTCAGGCACTAACTTTGCAGATAATACAACCTCCATTTCATGTAATGATAGTAAACATCTTCTCAATAGCTCATTCCAATGTAGATCTTTTGAATTTTGATTGATGACTGTAATTTACTTTTCATCTAGATCCAAATACATCAAACGCAGAACAGCAACAAGAGTTTGTTGTGATTGTGGTTAGAATGTATTCTTGACACAGAAGTACAAAAAAGGTATCAATCATGTTGAAATTTACAACTATGTTTTGGTTGATTCAACTCTAAAATCAAAATGCTGTATATTTCTGGAAGACATTTTTTTGTCTGATTAATAGTCCCTTGAAACTCATCTGATTATTTAAATTTTGAAAATAACTCTGTTGCATGATGGAATAAATGTTCTGATTTTTATTATATTACTAAATTTTGAATAAGTTTGACAGTTGATGACTCAGATAAGAATAGATTCTTCCCTTATACTTACTTGGTCAGCATTTCAGTGATGTTTATTGAATAAAACAACTTTTTACTATCATGAATGAGGAGTTCATATAATTGTGATGTAATCACAAGATATAAAAGTTCATTTGATCTTATAAAACTCTCCATTAAATGAAGTATTTAAAAATGGAAGTGGGAATGAATGATACATTCTGCATGGTTTGCTCCAACAATACCTTTCCATAAAATACAAGTGAAATGGTTGAAGTAACATCTCAAAACATTGTTCAATAAGATTCACAAGTATATACATGAGACATTGATGAAGTTTTGAAATATATGAGGCAAATTAAATTGTATATCATTTGTATTCAGTTACAACAATCCATGTCATTTCTGACACTATACCAAAAGAGATATTCTAGCTCAGACTATGGCATGTTGATTTCGAGTTGAAAGCAATTAAAAAAATAATTTGTTGAAACTATAAACATAAATTTTTGGGAAGATAATGAGTTCTAAGAATTGTTATATTGTATATTATATGGAATTGCATTAAATTTTTCATTTTGTTTTCACAATAATTTGAATTTTATCATTGCAAAGAAAAAAGTGTTTGCTTAAATTATGATATCTTATTAACTTGTAAAAAAAAAGAATATGGGTTTGCTGGAAACCTCTTATAAGGATAAAACATAAAGTTTGAATGTTTGAAATTTATATCTTTATCAAGTTTTATAAAAAAATAAGAATAGAAAAAATATCACATATTACTATAACATTCATGCAAAGAAAAGAAATCCAAAAATGAAATGAACATCAGACACAGTAAGCATTGAACACAGACAATAGAAAATAAAGTAATTATGAAATCATCATAATCATTGAATAGAAATTTAACAATGAAATAAATAAATTTGACAAAAAATAATTATGAAATCATCACTATCATCAAATACAATTGAAACAACAACATCACAAGGATAAGTACCAGAATCAAATATGAAATGATATTTGATTCAGTTCAAATGATGGTTGAAAATTGTTAGCCTTTCTACATTGGCATTGGAAAGTCTGGTGTTTCTTGCTCCAGAAATAATTTCTATGGGCTGGAAACAAATTGTTTCTAAGATTGTCTATCATTTTTGAAAGTATTGTAAAGTAGACACTCAAGGTTGAAGTTGTCACCAAAAAAATATATGAGTAATGAATAGAATATTGAATTGATGTGAATTAACATAGTAATATCAGGTTGGTTCTGTTCTGGTAAGAATTGAGTTTTGATCATTGAATGGTTTAGTTGAACTCACATCATAAAAAGTTTATCAACCTATATTTATTTTGGATGTTTATTACAGGTATTGGAGTATTAATGAGTACTAAAAATGTAGGATGTGTTTTGGTCAACTTCAATGCATGCTTCAAAGAAGTGGCAACATTCTTTTTGCTTTGTTGGGATTTATTTCTAAGAAAAATTTACCAAAGGATTTCTTTATTACAATAATCAACATTTTCTTTAAAAATAAAATGAAAATGATTTTACAATTCTCATGAAAAATTTAACAAATCTTATAGATTCCAAGAGTAATGCAGTCAACAATTTTTTTGAAGGCCAGATACAAAATGGTAATTTTGTTAGCATTTGTTAATAAGTACATTTTTTACGTATTCCTATTGTAGAAAGTTAATTGATTTGTGGACGCAATTGAAAACATGCTTTTACTTCTGGTTTGAAAAACTCAAACAAAAAACATATCTTCAAAACTAGGTAGCAGCTGTTTGAGCACCTCTTCTGTCAAATTTCAAAGGTCTAAATACTTTTAATTCTCATCTTGTACATCATCTCTTGATATTTTTTACTTTCTTTTGAGATGACTTAAGTACTATCAGTTCAAAGACCTCAATCTCATATAAATAACTATCTATATTTGAGGGTAAATGGATGCTAATCAATATCTATATGGACTTCCTGAGCATGTAGGCATGCTGTCTAGTTTCTGAGTAATAATTAGAAAGGTTTGAAGAAACCAGTCATAGTGGGATCACTGACAAATTGCTAGCAACAACCCACAACAATGGAAATTTTGGTTTCACAATTTAATCATCTGACTGCCACAGTAAAAGTCACCTATGGAACCAAGGTGTACCTATTCATATTTCAGATTTTTATTGTAAATATTTAGGACTAAAAACATAGGATGTGGTTGCTCAAATTTGAAGCATGTTTTTCAGTAGTGGCGGCATTCCACTTACATCATTGGGATTTATTTCTAAGAAAATCTTACCATTAGATTTTCTATGTTGCATCAGTGTTGCATCATTATTTTTTTTACATTTACTTTAACAAATTTATACATGATAATGGCCTTACCTACGTTTGGACGCTGTATGGTGCAGTATGATACTAAGTAGTATTACCATAAGGAAGGTAAGTACGAGGCGATCCAGTTGTATCGCCCTGAGCTGTATCGCCCAATACATCGACCACTTTTTCTATTTTTTCCATGACAATATGACACAATCAGTATTTTTCACATCTGTTTTTTATTTAATCATTTTTATATCATCCATTCAAGCACAGACCACAGTCCCCTTCTTTTTAATGCATGTGCATCAGATGTACATGCAAGCTCATGCAAGCACATGCACATGCAATTCATACCACAATAAGTAGTATGTATAAATTGCAGTGTATGCAGTAATAGGGAGAGTACAATAGAGTTCCATATTGTACCACTTACTGACTTCTAACTACTGTTGTTACTAAATAGTATGTAGGAATAGGTACTTCTTATGGTAGGTACCTTAGTAGTAGTTACTATTATGTGCAAACATAGTAAAAATATCATGTGTCCTTGTGGCAAAGGTGATATGCACAAAAAAACAATACTAAAAAACACTAAATAATTTTAGTCTTAGCCAAATAAAAGCATAAACATTTAAGTAGTAAAAAGCTAAGTAGATAAATTAACTAGAGACTAGTAAAGTCTGATAGCACCAAAAACTGCATAATAGTACCAATAAACATGCAAAATAAATGAATCCTAAATATACAATACTATTTGAATAAATTTATCAGTCCTCATCAAAAAATCAATACAAATTATTGTTGGAGTAATTACTAAATGAATTGATTGTGGTATGATGTTTGAATGAGAGATTGGTTTTTCCGGATGATTGGCTAGTTTTCTGTAACTACTGGCAGAAACCCCAAGCCCAGAGAACCACAATATGTGCAGTCAATCTGATCAGCAAGAGTTCTATTTTCCATGACACTTGTTGTTATAAACAATTTTTTGTTTCAATAGATGTTCTAGCTGATAAACAACTTTTCAATACCTGTCATTTGAAAGGGACAATGACAATAAACATTAGCAAAAATTGAAAAAAGAAGGCATCAATATTATCTTTTGGAACAAACAGTGACATCAGTAGCTATCAATGACACCATCTCCCAACCCATCAATTGCACCGTTGTCATTGACAATAATGTCAACAGAAACTTCAAGTCAACAGTGTTGATTGAATACCATCCAATCATCAATCTAATGATATTGATGGTTATCACACAATGATGCTCATCATTCAAATCAAAAAGTGACAATGACTGCACTCAAAGTCACCATCCAAATGATCTGCTGTGATGGTGACATTGATAGCAAACAATGTCAATATTCCCCAACCCATCAACTAAAGGAAAGATCATCTTTAATGCCATCCAAAACCACAAATGATGACATTGAGCCAATTGTCAAACACCACCACCTCCACTCCAAAGACAGTGTCAACAAAAACCATTGTTCCTGTCATTGGGATTGTGAGACAGATTGATTAAAAAAATTATTTCATTCAACTAACCTATTTAATTTTAACTTAAAGAAAATTTAACCAACACACAGTTGATGTTGACAATGTCAGTTTTTCCAAATGAAGGGATTGTGATAGAGGCATGCTGGAATCACCAGAATTTAATTTGAATGACACAATGGAGCAATTGGCACTGTGATTGAAGGATGTAGTTGAATGGTGTTGGGGAAGAGTTTTAGATGGGGGGGGGAACGTAAGCAAATGGATTGGTTCGTGAAAGCAGAGTGTCCGTGGGGGTTGTTTTCCATGGCTGTTGTCATTAGTAAGTGCAATACTGAGGATTATGTAATGGAAAATTGCTTTATGTTTGACTTGAAAAAATGAGTTTTAAATTTTGGGGACAAAAAAAGAATTTGTATATTTTGAATTATAAAGACAAAAAAGGATGTGACTGATTGAATTTGAAAAAAAAATAAAAAAAACGAAAATCACGTATGAATAATTAGTACCAGCGTGTAGAAAATATATTTGGCTTCGACCACTAGGCGATCTAATGGGCGATACAGCTAAGGGCGATACAACTGGCTCGTCTCGTAAGTAACACGATTTTATCATGCTTCGCAATGTTGTATGACCAGGTATGACTGCTAAAAAAAATAATAGTAGTACTCCTACTTATTTTTAATAGGAAGTACTTCTATGTGATGTTGTAAATGAGACAGGTCATGACCAAAAGACAACTTTTCGATTTCAGCTTGCCAAAAGCTAAACTTAGATATTGATTTTTTTGCATACTGGCCATCATTATTTTTTTGTCAATAAGAGCACTGGCAAATTTAAGAGAATCCTTAGACCTCGTCCACTCTTATGTACGAGTGATACCTTAGTACGTACAAAAAAAATGATAGGTATCACTCTTTACAAAGTACTGGGTTTTCGCTAGATATTGCCATATCTGCAGGCTATGTCTATTTTTGTCTCGACTTTTTTAAAAAAAAGTACAGTAAGTACTACAGTATCTCATGCTATTAAACTGACAATCTACAATGATGGCAGCAGCGGCACTGGCAACATTGACACGGCAATGGCACCATTGACATCCAAATCATTGTTGATAGAACAACATAAAGCGTTCATCTCTTCTTGCCACGCCCCCCCGCAGCGATCACGCAATTTATTAAGTAATGTTCTACTAACGCGAACAGCAGACACGTAAGAAGCATAACTGGTTCACCAATGAACCCTATCTGTCAATGAACAAATAAAGCAATGATTGGAATAAAGAATAAAATTTCCACTTTAAGTAATTGCACTTATTAGACTACGAAAGTTAATAAAATGGTTTCAACGAATATAGAGAGAGGCATTGAAGTAAAGTAGATGCGTCTAGTACGACGTACCGCAGTGTCTCAACCGTCGCAGCAATCTCCAAGTTCAAATCCCCCCCCCCCCGAAATGAAAGCAAAGATGGTGTATGCGCACTCACAGCCAACTAATCCAGCATTGGTGACGATGACTTGTTGCCGCTGCCTCACATTAACATTGCTATTAATTATTTCTTTTCAGTCTGACAACATACGGGGGATTATTTCTTTGTCGGCTTTGTCAGCTTGTAAGGATTGTATCCAGCGCCGACTTTTTTGTTGCCAGTGCTGCCACTGACGGACAAGCAGTTGCGCTTGCACCCTACAACAGCGTCTGCATCGGCAACGGAAGACGCCACACTTTTCCTCTGTGTCTTTGCTTTCTTATTGGACTTTGTTGCAACTAACTCGACTTTGGGGGAAACAAATTTAGCAGTGCATTCGCCGTAGTTGGGATAGTTTCCTGGCGACACAACGCGAATCCTTGCGAAGCGCCCGTCATAATCATCGATTCTAAAATCGTTGCTTTCTATTATCTCCTTTGATATGAAGCCAACAAGGCATCTAGGAGAACCCTTGACAAACCAGTGAACTGCCACGGCTGGTTTGCCATTCCAATCTGTCCCCCTGAACTGGACAATTGTTCCTGGCTTGAGAACCATGCCGCAATACTGATGCTCTGCACATTGGCGTCCGCCACTCGATGACTTGATCCCGACAATTTTAATTGTTTTGCGGGATGGTTTCATATCTGTCTTATCGGCCATGGTCAAATAATAATATCGCCACAATATCATGTATGTATGTTGTGGTGTGTGGCAGGTGGGGGATTTCAAGTTCTTTTATGTATGTAGATAAAGTATGTTGTAGAAATAATAACGTACTCGGTAGATAGCTTAGGATGCAGATATTTTGCACCCAGTACTTTGTAAAGAGAGAGTAGGTAGGACTCGCTATATTTAATCACTACTCTCTCGTCCATGAGAGTGGACCTCGTCTGACATTAGTAAAATGGAAAAAAGGAGGGTACAAATGTCAAATCTCACTGGTAATATGAATTCCTACATTATAGTGGCTGTGAAGTTGATAATAAGACAATAGGATAGTAAGACCTTTCTTTTTACACTTATTCCTACATAATATGGTGTGTAAAGATTACAAACTGACTCTGGGACGGTAAAATCTTAATTACATTATGAATTCCTATACAGAATAGACTCGACCTTCATACATTCCACTGATAAACATACTTTATGAGTAAAACATCAATTAATACTTCCTAAGCAAATCATCTGCAAACATGTTAACTTAAGCAAGAATGTCATGCCATCCTCTCATTAAGTGATAAGACACTGAAATTCATAACTCTTCACCATTTATCCAGTCACTGGCTTTTATTGCACATTGAAAAGAGCGTAAAACTACGAATTTTTTATACCAAGTAAACAAGTCAAAATTTGAAAAAAAATGAAAAATGTATTCTTTGGTTTTTACCTGCCTCAAATATGGTTAGTACCGTTAATGTTCTAGCTATGGTTCTATCTATCATATATTATACTGTATGGTAACACATATAGGTACGTAAGGTACGGGCACAAAAGCAGAAAATCAACGGGACTGATCCGAATAGTTTACGTCAATGGTCAGCGTCACGGCGTCTTGCAGCTGATACGGCACCCGCAATTGACGCAACGATGATGCTCACTTATGGGACGAAACAGTTCACTTGGTCGGAACGAGAATTTACTAGTGTCGTCACATCACAGAATGACAGCCTCGTTTCACGATTCTCAGAAAATGTGGGAACGAAACAAAGACCAAGAGAGACTGGGCAAGTCTTTTAACACTGTATGTTATGTTATTACATGACATGTCAGAAAATTTTGACGCCGCCAGATTCATTTTGAAATTAGGTAACACTCGTAACCGCTGAACGGTCAAAACACTAGAGAGGAGATAACAAGAAAAATAACTACTATAGTGTATTTTAAATTTAACCGAGGTGATATTTTCCTGTAGAAACATACTGGA
>JALLOT010004351.1:0-10345 GCA_036939595.1 Thalassiosira livingstoniorum | reverse complement strand
TTGGGCAAAACATTCCCTTGTAATAAAATCATTTCACTGATTTCATGGAAGAAAATTTCATTAGAAAATCTTATGACCTTCAATGGAACCAACTTTACATGCATTAAATAGGCCCAGACACAGACAATCACGGTTCATGTTAGTAGTAAGGGCAGATATTGCAAATGAGAGCTGCTACAATATGTTCATCTTTAATTTGTCATGGGTAGAGCTATGTCAATGCTGATATTCATCTAGTTCAACTCCAGGATTGGTGGTTGCCAATTAATAGTCCTCAATTCAGATGGATTCATGGCTCATTTTTTGTTACTCTTCTTTAAGCTACTACAGAAACAGTGTGTGGTACCATCTGCTGGGTTCAAGTCCCAGACACCACTGCAGTTCATCCCAATATATAGTTGCAAGAGAGTTAACATTATTTTTTGGGTTCATGATCACTTAAGATTGCTTCATAGTTCCTCCAATAATTTATGTGCCCCCGTGCATCACTACCTCCACACAAACAAACACAAAAAAGAGGAACTAACTGAAATCAAGAGCAATTGATTCCTTTGTTTTCTGTTGATGTGCTTGTCATCTACTCATGATGGTGTATCTTGCCCAAAATATATTTGATTTTATTTGAATTATTTAGCTGTAGCTGTAGCTGTCTTTTCCAATAGTACTTCTGTTGTTACATGTCCTGCAACTTTTGTGACTTCCGTTTTTCTCTTTTTTGTTTAAGTTATATTCTTGTTTGTTTTCCTGACATTGTTCATTGTTGTGTTAACTGTTTCCAACTATTGGATGCTGGCCACTTTCACTGTCCTTTCTGCTGAATAATACCAACTTAAGTGTCAGTCTTTTGCCAATGGTAGTTAGATTGGAATTTATCAATGATATTTCAAATGCAATTAAACTCTAGACAAAACTATGAACTTACTTTAAACAAGAACAGAAAATTGCAGCTAATTTTTGCCTTGTCATTTGTTTGTTTGACATGGTCTATTCTGTTAGTAGTGTTAGTAATGCTAAAAAAACAAAAATAATAGTTTTTATTGTTTGTTATTAGTCATTGTTATTTTTGAGTAATGTAGTTGCTTGTTTTGGTTGATATTATGAGTGAGTGGTACCACCAAATACTGCTGCTACAGCAACAATACCAAAGTCAATTAAAGTGTAATAATAATATTCTCTATCATTTGCCTTATTTTTGTACTTTTTTTCTTTTTATCAATGTGCTCCAAAACCATTGATTTCACTACTACTACTAAGTCTTTATACTTTAACCAAAGTGATAATTCTAGAGATGCAATCTTTGCCTACAGAGACAGAGAGAGTTTCCAATCTTCATGATTGCACTCAAATAAAACATTATTATAACCAAATACTACAAACAAATACAAGTAGAAGTAGAAAGTCAGAGAGGTATTGCAACAGGAATTATAGCACATATGATGTCTGTAACTTTGTTAAAATATCCAACATTTTCACTGACTAACTCTAATTACATTTCAGGCTCACAATTTGATATTAAACAAAAGAAAATAAAAAATGCAGGTCATTGCCACAAGCTGTCCAAGAATCAATTAGATTTGGAATTTTTATGTTTTCGCAAATTTTTCCTTCTCAAGAAATAATGCTATTTTTCAGCTCATTATAAATGAATCATTTTTTTGTCAGCAAAATAGAAAAGATACTGACCATGCTCCAGAAATCTTTCCAGGTCAATTGCAAAAATGGACAGGATCTGATCCAATAAAAAAAAAACACACACACACACACACAAAATCTTTTCCCTGGATCACCACATGGCTTTTACATCTATATTTTCTATATAACCTTTCTAAAAGATTAAAAAAGAGGTTGGCAAAGAAAAAATTATTTTTAACTAAAATAAGTAAACTTTAATCATAAATTTTAAGATATTTTATGTACAAATTTGAACAAAGTATTCATGAATAATTAAAAATGAAGAATGTTTTCTTCAATTTTGGTCATCAAGCATATATATTTTCTACAAAAAGCCCAAAAAGTTTTGTAAAAATTAACACAAAAATTTAATCATTTTTTTTGAGAATAATAAAAATCTTCATTCTTATCAGAACTAGAGTTGAACATAAAAAGTAAAAATTATTTAATTTTGGTACATAATTTTTGAATGATGTGGTCTGTTATTGGCCTTGACTGGCTTACATTTGACTGGTCCATAGATTGATGGGTATGGTTACAGTCATTTTCAAATTTAATCCAGCTCACAAAAACAAAGATCATTTCAAAATTGATTGATTCTAGTACAATCCAAACAAAATAACAGTGAAATACACAATTATTCAGAGAAATGGAACTTTTGCATCATTAGGGGTGTATTTGGTTCCAAAGGTCAATGATTTTGTATCTTCTTGATCTTAATCTTTCTTACAAATATTGAAAAGACATTTCTTTACTTCAAGCATATTGTGCCTTATGTCTGATATTTTATAAACAAAGTAAAAACCTAACTCACTATTATTACTTTATGTTGGCTTAATACATTATTTTTTTGGACTAGGTTCACATCCAAAAACCTACTAAAGTTAAGGTTTTCTACATTTACCTGAGATGACATGGTCAAAAAAATCAAACAAAGTTTAGAAAAGCAAGAGAACTTCTAAATTCAAAAAACTGCCCATTTCTACTAGAAAACTATAATTTGCAATTTATCCAATTTCAAAATAATTCATTTTGCACTTTTTATAATTTTGGACAAAACTGAAATTTTATTTTCAAATTTTTCAAATTTGGTACTCCATCTGCTAAACTCTAACCACTGCCTTATTAACATTATCCCACAGAGTTCACAAAAATTGCACCAAGGTTTCCGCACAAAATCCAGCTCAATAGGAAGCATCAACTCTCTGCAAGGGATAATAGGGGGATTCACCCTTTTGGAAATGGTGGCTGGTTGTTGATGGGGACATTGGTGCTGCCATTACCATATTAATATCTTGTACCCCCTTGTATTGATATTACAATGATATATCATTGGTTTAAACAATGTATTAATAGTAAAATATGATTTAGTTGGTGATGATGAAAAATAGTTAGTTTGTTGTAGACATTATCACCAATGGATTTTCTATCATGGTGAATCAACCAGTGGAATTGAATAATTCAACTGTCTTTGAAATGCTCTGTTGAATCTCTATGGATGTGTGTTTCTTTTTAAATTGTATTGTGAGCAAAGTGTGTCATGTTGGCATGAAACAAAATGAGATCATGTTGAGTAAAGACCCATTTTAATTATCACTCGTTTAAAGTTTGTAATGTATATTGTAATATTGGGTAATAGTCTAATTGAAAAGGGGGCAATTTAAAAAAATCTAAACTTTTGCCTATTACAAGAATTAAGAAATAGAAGACTCATTATACATGCTACAAAGTGTATAATAGAAAAATGATAGTTTGTGCATGTGAATACATTTCAATGACTCTACTTATGCTCAACTAATTTTTGAGAGATGATGAGACAAGATTAACCCTTACCTGCCCACGCACATCAAAAAAAGTGCACACAAGATGAAAAATGATGCCAATACCAACCTACCAGCAATGATATCTCAGCAACCACAACATCAATAGCCACCAAACTTTAGCAGTAGCTTCACCACACTCCACTTCATCACTGATTTCATTTTCATGACAAGAAATGGTCAGAAACAAGGCATTTTATTTAAATTGAGTTTCTAACATGATTTTAAGAAAAAGGACACCAAAAGGGCACCTGGGCAGGTAAGGGCTAACTAGTTTAATAGTAGATCTAGTTAAGGAAAAAAGAATTAAGGAAAAATATTTGAAATTTGATGAGCACTGTACATCCAATGTTCATTTAATGTCATAGCAAATCAAGATTACAGTATTACTTATTTACCTAGGTACTCTAGACAGAGGGTCCTCTGGAGAATGGAAAAGGGGATGTGAATGCAAAATGAATGGGGCCAATACAATACCAAAATGTCAAGTATTTTGTGTCATTTTGAAAGGTTTTAAATAAGTTCTACTCCTATGTTTTTCAATAATATTTTAAATGATGTTTTTTGTTTAACCTTAAATTGGCCCTACTTTCTTGGTACTTGGACTTTTGACTTCATCTTTTCAACAACTAAAATTTGATGTGTTTAATAGCTGATAAGTAGTATATCTGGTATCTTTTATAATTTTACTGATTTTTTCTAAACAAAAAATTCCTTTGAAGTCACATTTACAGAAGGTGGGAATTTAGGTATTTATAATCAAAACTTCCTTTATTTTACCACAGATATTATGGACTAGAACATGCTGTGGTAGTACATTTTGCCCAAGAATAGATGTAAGACCATCATAATTTTACACAGTAGATTGCTTGCTATTTCAGAGCATTGAGTTGGTTTATGATTTTTGAGAAATTTCAGTGTGATTTTCATTCAAATAAATAAATCTAGAAAAAGTCTTCAACACCTTTCAGAATCACAACAAAGCAACTGCAATTGTTAAGTTTAGCCACTCAACCACCAACTTGAGCTGTAAATTAGTGGCAAAAACTCAACAAAACTAGAACATGAGGCAAAATCTGAAATTTTGTTGTATCTTTTGATATTTTCAGCTCTAGCCTCAAATTCTAAGACAAAAACAAAAATATATTTGGAAAGAACTATGCAAAATTGAAAGAGGAAAATGAGCATCTGCTGAATGGAGCAACAAAACTCAAAATTTATTAGTGTTACAATGGAAAAATACCTCACCATCATTAAGATAAAAATATCTTACATAATAACTACAAGAAGATATTAATTTGTACCACCAAACATGTTAATACACCTTGCATACATCACATGACTTTCCCTAAATAAAATTTTTATTCCTCAAGCATTCATTGATGTCTTTAATTGCAAAATAGCATGCAAAAAATGGAATTGATTGTTAATGATGACAACTTCCCAATTTACAATTCATGAGAGGAAAAGTGTGTGCCTTTTAGTTTGATTGACTCCTCATGAAATACTGCATCATAATGTGCAACACCCACTTTCAGGACTATTTTTTCATCATAATTTCTTCATCTTTAAGATTGGTTTGAATATAAATAATTGAAAATGCATCAACAACAGTAAAAATTTAGGTGACACTCATCCCATTTATAATTGATCTCCAATAGCTTTGTTTTTATATTTTTTTTAAAGAATGAGTTCCAATTCATATGGATATCAGTCAAAATGAACATGTTTAAAAGGTTCATATGAAACAGTCAGTGTGATCTAATTTGAATCATTTAAATCAGTGTCAGTCTAAATTTTGTGTATTCAAAAAAATTATTGTGATAAGCAACGATATCATGGAATGGTGTATAAATTGGTTGGACACTTCCAACATGATTTGAATATTTTTTCAATATGACTCTATACATTGTTATTAAGCCCCACCAGTGAAGTCATTTGGAATATTTAAATTGATTGATGGCAATTCAATCAAGTAATACTGAGAACTGATACTTATCACCAATTTGTGATGGAAAGGCTTAGTTCTAGATAAAATCAGATAAAAAGGGACACTTACAATAAGATCAACACACTGTAGGTGGTGTCATTTTGTAATATCTTTGAAGTTGGTAGCCAGAACCAAGAAAACATCTGAAAAACAAGCAAAGACCATCATGACTTAGCTTCTACTTTCAGATTATCAAATGACTATAAAACAAAGATGTAGAAACATTGGTAAAAAGCCATTAGAAACTCAGAGTGAGAACAGTACAATAAGTGATTCAAAAGAGAGCTTGTAAAATGATTACAGAATGAAGTCTACATACTAAACCAGTTTGTGCATGAATTTTCAACTCTTCTGGCATATGTAAACTGGATTTTTAATTGAAACACTCATTTAAGGATTGGCACAATCAACTAAACCAACAGCAGTCAATTTTTACAGGTACCAACTTTAATGATATAAACAATCAAAAATAAGAAGACTTAAACACTGATATGACCAAAGTCTTGGAAAGACTCATTTTCTTTGAAATGACAACCTGATATATTATATTCATTACTAGATGAAGCAAGTATAACTATCAAAATTTATATTCATTCATCAACAAAGGCACATGAAAGCCACATATAGTTATGTAACATATGTGAATTTTGAGCAAACAAATGTTGGTCATACCAACAGTGTTTATTGTGACTATAGGATTCAAAAGATTTCCAACTTTGGATTGGAAAAATTTGCAAACACATATTTGAAAATGTTAGAACTAATGATAATAATTTTGTGACTTATTGTTCTGCAGAGTTGCATCTTTTTCATTGAATTGCTCTAATTATCTGTTTCATCTAAGAAATATTCTTTTTTCAGTTGAAGTTAGGGAAATCTTAAAGAATGGCCAACAAAGTAGAAATAGAAATCCAAAGAGCCAAGGGAATGGCCTAAGGGATCAGAAGTATAGTGTTCATGTGGTTGGGCTTCTGATGGGTCTAAAACATACATGCAGGAAAGACAATTCTTTTATCTTGTCAAATGAGCTTCTGATAAAATGAAGAACATGATTCAAACTTGCCATGCATTTGTCTATGTTCACAATAATGGATTAGCAAAAATGATTTTTTATTATTACAATAATCTACATCTTTTTTAGTTGCAATTTGTGAAGCTAAATTAAATTGAAAACAAACAAGTTAATTAAATATTTTGGATACGGTAAAAATTAAGATAATGGCAAATGGAATCAGATGATAAAATACTTGAGGAATAATCTAACTGAGCTTCATTTAAACAAGTTGAGGGATCTTTTAAATAAAATATCAGCCTATAATCATAATAGAGATTCTTTGATTGATGTAGTGTTGGTCCGTATGCTAAGACTTTCTCTTTCATAACAACTATTATATTTGCATAGATTGTGCTACAATCCCACTCTTTTTAATGAATGTTCATAGATTCTCATAGACATGAAATCAATTCATGCTAACTATGACACTATTTAGAACAAGTACCATGGCATCCTTATGTTCAACAACAAAGTATTACTCTCTCCAGAGAGTCCTGGTGGTACTTCAAATACCTACTTACATATTATTTTTCTTACTTTATCATGCACACACATTTTATGATCCCTTGTGACAATGGTAAACCAACAAAGAAAATTAACAAAAAACAATTGATAATTTTATTCTTGTCAAAATAATACAATAATGCTTAGCTAAAAAAAGCTAGATAATTTAACCAGAACTATCAATAGTGGAGTTAGCTACATAGTAAAAACACTGCATAACAATTCAATTCTAAAAATTGACATGTACAATGACATGGTTCTAAATGCTTGTTGGCAATGTCATAGTGTTTTCACAAAAGAATCACAAATATTATTTGTTAAAATAAAACTAGTGTTATTTATTAAAATATTTATCAAGAAAGAGACAAGGATATACCAACCATGGAAGAGAACAAACTTTATTTTGGTAGCATTGGATTTATATAAACTCAGTCAGTTTCTGACAATTGCCTTTTCCCTGCGATATGTTTCAAGTGTATATCACATCACATAGAATGATTTATTTGAAGGGCTATGGTTATTTGCTCAAGAACAAGAGACAAGAGTAAAGAGTGTAAATTTTAAAACAATAAAATTGATAGGTATTATATTGATATCAAATTTTATATCATGCATGTAACATAGGAAATCTTGTGATACCTTTCATTTTTGTCAATTTTTACACATATGGAGTATACTCTTCAATTTGTGAAATCAAACATTTTGTGTTATTATAGTCATATTGTAATTCATGTCAGTTATTAACACTTTAAAAAACTAATTCTTTACATTGACTGCCAGAAGATACATTTTTTAAACAAAAATTTTCATTGCAAGACACATGATATGCCCATAATTTTCCTTAGAGGAAATCTTACTCTCAGTTACTTCTATGGTAAACTGAGGAAATGACATCTGTATTAAGTAGTACACCATATCCTTATTGATATTATTACTTGTATTAGAGCTATCATTTGTATAGTCATTTATGAAATTTTATATTCTGTGCATTTGAGCCTGTAGAAGTCTAGGAAAATGGGTATTTTTGAAATCATATTAGAAAATATGATACATGAGATAATTGACCAGAAGCAGATTCCAAAATATTGCAATGAAATATTGTCATGAATTTATTGTTGTTAATATGAAAGTACAATACTATTTTGAATGTTGAATTAGGAGAAACAGTGCACATAATTAGCTATGGTACTATACCTAACAAGCTCCTACGATGTTGGCACTCTACTTACCTCCTGACATACCCACTCCCACTTCTTGATAGTGGTTGTAGTTAATAGTACTAAGTAACAAATGGTGTGGTTTGTATCCCAATACACTGAGTTATAGGCATTGTTTGCACACTCTCTAGATGGATGATTACTTGGCCTTCTCTGTGGCCACAAAATATGAAATGATGAATAACTTGATCATAATAATTCACCAGCTATGTTTTTTATAATATTTATTGAGTTCATCATATCAATACAATCCTGACAAAAATAATAGATAAAACACAATGTCATTTTAAACTGTTATAATTTCAAAAATTGGTTCTAAAACAGCAGTTTACAGGGAAAATGAATGAATTTGAAATTTACAAAATCAGAAATTTTGGGATAAATTTTCAATGAACAAAACTTAGTATTTTGGTATAGAAATTTAATGGACAATACAAGAAGTTCCGAAGTAGGAAACTATTTGTAAAAATTTATTTCACATTTATAGGTAGATTTCAGAGGTCACACGAATAATTAATTTGAGCCTACAAACAGGAAAAAGAATTTCAACTATTCCTACAAAATAGGAATAGTGTATGTCAATGATGACAATATTTGTATCCAAAAGAGAGCAAAAAGAGTAAAATATTTTTGAGGGACTTTTATAGCCATTGATGAGGTTGGCATCACAAATTCCAAGGTAAGAATCGAGGATGATTAGACTTTTGTCCATTCATGACATCAATAAAACTTTTTAGAAACACTTTTAAAAATACCAGATAAAAATTTACTCTTAAAAATTTCACTATGCATGCCAATGAGAATAAAAAATGATTTTTTTCATGAAAATATTGCAAAAGCATCAAAATTCAATGCCAACCTGTTAAGCTACTGGCTTAGTGATAAATTCCTTTTTTCACATATGTATGTATGTTATGTTTGGTTGAAGATAATGCAGTATATTACCAAGGAATCTATGTCTTGTTGAAAGTACATAGATATAGTAACAAAAAAATCAAATTTATTACTCCTATGTGGATTTGTTGATGATGGTGCTTTATTACAGGTATTTACTTTTAAATTTAATTCTTTTTGAAGTTTTGAAGAGATCAAACCAGTTTGTGCTGATCTAGTGATTTTGTGACCTTTTGATAAAATTATTATCACTTTAATGTACTTTTTTGAGAGTCAGGGATTGAAAAAGTCAACTGCACCACACCAGTGCATCTCGTAGGTAAAGTACGGGTTCCTACGTAGAATTTCACAGTGATGCTCCTTGACGATGACCATCATCGGTACTCTTGAATGAAGCGGATCCATCGGCACACTGCCCAAGGCAAATCACCACAGGGCTTTGGGAGGGGGAGGAAGGAATGACAGGACCACACAGGTTAAAGGGATCAGAGCTGGAAGTCTCATGGACATAACAAGTTGCAAACTCGCTTCACGATATGTACTGTGCTAACGTTGCGATAAATGGTGTCAACAAGCTAGAGAGGTGGATAGCAAGCACTACAGAGAATGACGCGGAGGGCAAAGTCTTGAGGGAACATGTGGTAGCAAGAGCAAGTCTAGCAAAAGCAAAACTTTGAGCGCCCCGGCTCCCAAGAGCAGACCTTGCCGGGAACTTTGAATTCATACTCTGAAGACTTCGGTCGATCAACTAGACAACACATCATACTTGCAACAACAACAAGCTACTGAAGAAGTCGAGCAGATGTGAGGGAAAATGGGAATCTAGCTCATGGCGGCAATGGCCGTCTGGGGCAGTCAGAGTCAACAACTGCTCCGGGAATAGGAGGGATCTGGTGGGGATTGGTGATCTGACCATGATCTATTCTCACAGGGTCTTGGACTCTGTTCCAAATTGGGGTCAAGGATAGTGATATCCAGCAAGAGTCATGTGCACAAGAACAACAGTGACAATGGGGCAGAAGGTTTCAACAGCTGCTCCAGAAATGGGGGTGATCAGGATAAGTTTGGCCTGGTCTTGGACTTCATTCCAAATTGGGGGTTACTCATGTGATATTAGTGTGTGATATGAGAGGGGTGAGCAGATTCATTTTTTGGAAGAACGGATTTTCACTCAACAAATTCTAGGATGGACACA
>JALLOT010004350.1:0-10348 GCA_036939595.1 Thalassiosira livingstoniorum | reverse complement strand
TGAGATCTAGAACTCAAAACATTTATGAGACCTAAAAGAAAAGATTTTTTGGTTAAATTCTATCTCAAAAAAAAATAAAGACAAAAAGCATTTTTTAACGGAACAAGTATTTTACTCTCATCTACAAGGGGTACTTGTGAAAATTTACCTACATGGGCCGTAAATTGGTGATGAATTTTTATTTACTCTTTCTTTCAAATTAAATTTTAGGTTTTATAGCATAATAATAGATAAGGAAAAGGGTCAAACAATGAGAAAACAGGATTAATTAACTCAGCAACTTCTTTGTTTATTGACAAATTATTTGATGAATTTTGTGGTTTTTGAACCGTTTCAATCCATTTGGAAGATTGGTGTTACCCCAAGAAGATTGGAAAAAATCAAGAATGTCATAGCAAAACTAGAGTGCAGTACTATAATGGTCTTTTCCTTGCAATCAGAGTTATTTTGGAAATTTTTAAAAAGATCCAACCATTTTATTATTTTTCATTTGGTGACCAGTGACAATTGAAATAATAGTATTGTTGTAGCTCTACAAAGCCTACTTTGGCAGAGATGGTTCATTCAAACAGGCAAAATTTATACTAGACAATTTAGAGGAAAATTCTAAAAAAGGTTGCAATTGTCTGAAATTACCATTGCTAATATATTTAGTACCATTTAATGCCACCATTATTACTTTCTAGCAGTATGGTACCCACATAATACACATAGAACCATACAAAACAATAAGTAAAAATAGCACTAATTGTTACTATTTCAATGGAGGTGCCATGGCAATGCATGGAGATCTGCCCCCCCAATTTTACTTGTTAAACTTCACCACCAATCCCCCCCCCAAGACTGCCAACAACACCATGAGCAAATGTGTAAGCACTGATGTCAAAAATTTTAACACCTTTTTCATTAATTTCAATCCTCATTGTTTACTCCCCCTCCCTCCAAACTTACCATCCCTGCTGCTGCTGCCTCCCTGCTGCTGCAACCACTGCCACCATTGGTCACTCTATGTCCTCTTCTGCACCAACTATTTTCACACCAACAACATTCCCACTAAACAATTTGCTGTTAAGCAGCATTAATATAGATAATGATGTGATGATAAACCAATGTAATTGATTGAAAGTGGCATGATATCAGTCATAAAAAAGCAACAGCAGACTGCATGTGTAATATGTGAGTTGTTTGTTGTAATCAATTACTCATTTTTTTTCAAAATAGACCTCTAAATTGAACAGAACCACAGGCATGCAACAAGCATGTCTATCCCACCCTCACACTCAGTGTATCCAAGCAAACCTACAATTCCATGATCCCATCATGGATGGTGAAACTTTTGTGTTCTATTTTTGAAAACTAATTGACACTGAGTTGATTTGTCATTGACAACAATTTTTGACTTTGTTTTTTGTACATTTTATCCGTTCTTTCAATGATTGTGATATTGAGGACAGGACTTCTGTCACAAAGTGCTTGAACCAAATGACTCATTTGTTTGCACTGAATTAAAGGTCACTGTTGATACATTCAATATTGTATGACAAGGTTGTTTTTAATGTAGGGTTGAAATGGAAGGAGAATGGAAACAAACAGAGCAGCCAAAGGCAAAACTAGATTTGAAGTAGTTTTACTTCATTTCTCTTTAGTTTTGTTTCCAGAAAATGATCATGCTGTTTTTTATATGCAGTTATCATCCTTGTTTGTATGTTGTACTCCTCCAAATGCCAGTTAAGTTTTTACAGATCTCATAATTGTACTCATGAAAGACAAGCAAATGGTATCTAAAAATCATCACTTAACTGTTTTTTGTTGTTGAGTTTGAATTTTTCATGAAGATCTGGGTTGCCTTGGATATTTATTCATTTTCTGAAAATGAGAAAATTTAGGAAAAAAATCAAAATGACAGTTATAGTAAAAATATAGTCAGTAAGCATGTTATAGTAACAATAGAGTAAATAAGCGTTATAGTCATTAAGGACTCTCTTTAAGACTACTATAATTATTAGAGTAAGTATTACTTGTAAGTACAATACTGTCAGTACCCTCTAAAGTACCATACTTACAAACAATACCATACTCCTACTTATTAACGGTGGAAAACCGATTCCGCCAAGCACTGCAGAAATCCACCGCAAAAAAAAATCCACCAAGCAGTGCAAGAACCTGCCAAAAACAGCAGAAAATGAGAAGACAGAAAGAAATCTGCCTTTTCATATTTTTTCCTGCCATCCGTGCAATCATGTTATTTTTGAGTATTATATATTGTTTTTTTGTTGCCAAAATACAAAACTCTTGCGCTGACTAAATTTTGTTTCTGCAATATTTATTTTTTGGTGATGAAAAATCTGTGATC
Source organism: Thalassiosira livingstoniorum (assembly GCA_036939595.1). NCBI lineage: Eukaryota > Bacillariophyta > Thalassiosirophyceae > Thalassiosirales > Thalassiosiraceae > Thalassiosira > Thalassiosira livingstoniorum. The sequence goes on along the minus strand of JALLOT010004350.1, from coordinate 7,995 downwards.
AAAGATGCAAATATTTGCCAAGAATTGCCGAATCGCCAATTTTTTATAATCTCAAGTATGTTCCAGAAAAACATTCTTTCACAGAATGGGGGCCAAAAAGATGCCACAACATAGAACAACATCATATGGGTTCACAGCAAACAAAAATTGGAAACAATTTTGTGTAGGGTTCCAGAAGGTGAGGTTTTGGGTCAAATCATAATGATGTAAATGTAACTAACTCTAATAAATAATTTGATTATGTTAACAGAAGTACTGACAGCACATTTCTTGCCTGAGCTTGTATCATTACCAACAACAAACAATGGAGCTAGATGAAAACAAATCAGGTTTGTCTGATTAAGGAGCAACATGCATCTACCTAATTCCAAAAGTATCAATAAAGAATTTCAATTCCAATGATCCACCAACTCCCATTTGAGTTAGAGTAGCTGATGAAACTACATGCAGATCTTAAGCACAAGAAAAAATGTTTGTAAGCAACATCACTCACAAAGTGCATGTCATGTCATGCTTCAGTGATTTGTTGGTCAGATTGTGCCATTTTGTGAAAACTGATTTCACACATATTCTTGTAAAAAATATTTCAAAATTTCCCAAGAAGGAAACACTGTGACCCCAGGGAGGAATTATAATGAGTAAAAAATATGACAGGTACCTCTTTGCCAAGACTGCTTCCCATGGTACCCTGAAGTAAGAGTCTAATTATTAGACTCTTAAAAACAATTTGGTGAGTGCAATAATACTTGTATGTTACTGTAGGTACATATGGTATGCATAGTATGGTTTTGGTAGTACTAAGTAATAGTACATGTCCCTCTAGTACCGTCATTATTGATGAAAAGGAGCCAGGCTTGTTTTCTAATTTCGTTTTGGGCTCTTTTTCTAAACTGATTTTTGGTTTTGGGCTTGTTTGGAGAAATCGCCAAAATGTGGGCTCTTTTTAGCTTTTTGGTGATTTTTAAACAACAAATTTTTGTGAAACTCCAAATTTTTGCCAATTTCAATGTTATTTCTTGCTTCATTTAAAAAACAAGCCTGGCTCACTTCCAATTTCTTGTATGGGCTTGTTTTCACTCCAAATTTTTTGTTTTGGGCTCTTTTTTCATTGGTGGGCTCCTTTTCACCAATAATGATGGTACTCTTATTTAAGACAGTCATGGGCCAAAAAAGAGCAAGTTTTCAGCCTAAAATTATCCATCAGGAAAATAGGGCATCTGCGCACCACTGCAAAGCTGTTTTTACAAGCTTTCCAATGGTGTGTAGCACTGAAAAAGATTCTGAGGCAATGATAAGTTATGCCTTTGCAAAGATTTAGTTTCTTTTAGTTGAAAGGACATGAATCTACAAAAAATCATGACATCACATGTCAATACCTTTCATTTTTATAACAGAATATTATAAACCAGTTTTTTTAGTGAAAAAATGCAAATGCAAATAAAAAAAATTTCTCTTAAAACAAAATATAAAAAACAAAAGGTACTTTAAAATTTCAAAAAATACTATTGATTGCCCATCACAAATTACAAAATGTTCTTTTGTGTGTCTAAAAAATGGAACATGTGGACAGACAGTCAAAAATCTTCTCTGTTGACCTGCGACTGTCTTATTTATGTACCTAGTATATGGAATAAATTGCATGTTTATACATGCGCATGCATGCATTCAAACAAAGGTGATTATGGTCTGTCCTTGAATGGATGATATAAAAAAATAAAAATGATTGAAAAAAATAAACAGGTGCACAAAAATACTGATTGCTTCATATTGTTGTGCAAAAAAGTGGGTGCTAGGATGGGTGCTGGCGCTAGAGTGCTGGAACTAGATTTTCTCACATATGGTTGGGAATCCAACTTGAGGCATTGCTGTTCCCTAGGCTGCATCTCTCATCTGTTCCATGGCTTACTTGCTTTCAGAGCTTAAAAGTGCATAATCTAAACCTTTTTCATTTATTTTATGGGCAAAGCTCACTGTCAAAGATGTGCCATTTGATTAAGTTTGAGAAAAAAAAGAAAAAAATCAGGTTTGACAAAGTGGATTAAGTTTGTTAACACTACATGACAAAGCCCTTGGTTTGTAGATTGTATTGTGCTATCTGCTTAAATGTAGATTGACTAATTTACAAAAAAATAGAAAAATAGTGAATAATATTACTGTTTTGTGTAGTTAATATTTGTTTTTTGATTGGTTTGCAGTTCATTGGTTTGCAGATAGAGCATCTCATTGGTTTTTTTGATCTCATTCCTCATTAAATTGTCCTTCCCCAAATAAAACTGTAAGGTTTTCCACTTGGAAAATAATAAAAAAATAAAATTTTCCATCTGGAAAATAATAAAAGAAATATTTTCTATTAGGAAAATTTTTAAAACACACCAAAAATCTCAAAGACATGTCATTGAGCAAGTGTGTCTAGTAAAACACACAAAATGTGTTTTAAGTGAAGCACATTCACCTACTAAATACTCCTTTAGTCATTCCAAGCCAGCCACCAACTGCCTGCCAGCTGGCAATAGCAATTTTTCCATTGTCACGCAATGACTCTAATGCCCCACAGACATCATTGTGGTCCAAGGTAAGTATGGTGAGACAAAAATATGTTCTTGTTTTCACCAAAATAATAGTGCCATGTGCCACTGCAGGGCACATGTAGTGCCATGCGCCACTGCAGGACACAAATGACTTCATTATTATCAAATATTAGCGTGCCGTGACGAGGAAAAAAACAAATCAAAGTTAGCCAACTTTGGTAACAAAAATGGTGTCAGGCAACAGCTAATAGAGTAATTACATATTGTTAACAACTTAATGTACAAGTAGAAGCCAAATTAAAAAGTAATAAGTAGTGTCTAACTAAAAAGTAATAATTTTAGACTAATGTGTCATTTGGCATGTCCATTTTGATGGGGGGGGTTATTTTTTGGTTTTGTTTACCATCTTGTGCAATCGCAAGAGACAGTCAACAAAACCTCATCTAAAGCAACTGCCATTGTTGTTGACATTGACAATGTTGACATCACCATTGACATGACACCATCATCGACATTGCCATTGACATTGACATCATTGTCAGCATTGCCATTGACATCGACAACATCATCAATGTCATCGACACCATCAATGTCACCATTGGTGCTGCCTCCTCCTCTTTTCACCTTGCGCCGCAAGAATATCTCACATGTCCGTCAAAGAATGAACACAGCCAACACAATAATGGAGTGCACAACATCAACACGACTTACCTCAAGCCTTCAATTCTCTGTTTTCATTTCCGTTTGTGCTTTTGGCATGCCAATGCATCATTTTTTCCAAGTTTTGCTGGGTTTCAATAAAAATAATAATGGGAAGTGATGGGGCAAATCATGAGAATGCACCCAAAAATGGGTCTTCTCAAAATTCATTGCTTAATTATTATTTTTTCATTTTAATTAAAAAATTTCTTCAAAAAAATCTATGGACATTGATTTGACATAATTTTCAATTTTATTGGCTCAAACAGGCTCAAAAGTAGGAGTAGAAGTTGAATTTTCAAAAATTTGACTCGACTGCAAAAATTTGAAAAGGTGCTGGTAAATAATTGGTACATTTTTTGATACACAATGAGACAATCCAGTTGCAATGCCCTGAGCTCCAATGCCCAATCCAATTCCCACTTTTTTCAGCACAATCCAACAAAATCAGTATTTTTTCACACCTTCTTATTTTATTCAATCATTTTCAAATCATCCGTCCAAGGACAGACCACAATCCCCTTCTTTATTTTTAATGCACGCATGCATGTGCATGAAAATTCAATTCATGGCACATCATACATACTATACTGTTGTATGAGGTACATAATGATATTCGTATTACTCCTATTATTTAGTAGTAAAATACTAGCAACGTAGGTAGGTACGTAGGTATACGTAGGTAGGTCACAGTCTCACATGCCGTATCTTTTAATTGTACGTACAAGTACATTGATGTACCAGACTGTACCCCGAGCCGGTAGTATTTTCTACTTTTCTTAGTATGATAAAATTATGTTTTTCTAAAAAGCAAATTAAGATCAAAACTTTTTAAGAAACATAAAATGTGATTTATCTAGCATTTTGACCATTTAACTAGTGTTTCAGCCCATGTCAATATCGCCATGTTGATGGAAAATGAGAGGGTCAGAGGATATGATCTCAGTATCTATGATACATAAGGAGTGCTGCTTAATATCGCCTGACCCTCTCATATTGAGTCCTCTACGAGAAAATAGCCATTGAAGGTGTCAATATTACCTTTTATATGATAGTTTTTTATTTGATAGTTAACTAATTATTTCTAAAAAAAGAGAGGTAATTTAGTTTTGAGGGGACGACGAAATGAACCTTTTATTAGGCAGGGGACTTGTGCGAACGTGATGTATGTATGCTTATGTACAATACTCCTACATACCCTATGTAGGAATATTTTTTATGATAAGGCTTGAGCTGTCAAAACCAACAGTGGTTGAAATGGACAGACGAAACGATTTTTTTTGAGTAAAAAATGATAGATAATTAAAGTTTTTGATTACAGGAGCATGGCGAATTGTCGCCAAAAAAATATTTTTTGGCGTGTTTTGTAGTTTTTGGCGATACCGAAATTTTTTTATTTTTGCCTAATCAAAAAAATAATTTCTTCGTGACATCGCCAATAATCGCTGAAGATGTTTGAAAATCTTTGAAGTTGAAGATGTTTTTGTGTGAAGATCTTCAAACATCTCCAGAAACATCTTCAGAAACGTCTTCATCTTCAGAAACGTCTTCATCTTCAGAAACATCTTCATCTTCAAAATATCCTAGGGCAAGTTAGGTAAGTAAGGTAGTACCGTAGGTACATACAGTAAGTGTGGTAGGGAAGGTAGGTAAGTACGATAAGTAAGGGAAGTGCGTTAAGTAAGGTAAGTAAGGTAAGAACGATACGTACTGTAAGTACTGTAAGTACTGTAAGTACAGTAAGTATGGTAAATGCGGTAATTACGGTAATTATGGTAAGTACGGTAAGTACGGTATGTATGATTTGAAGATGAAGACGTTTCTGAAGATGAAGACGTTTCTGAAGACATTTCTGAAGATGAAGATGTTTCTGAAGATCTTTGAAGATCTTCACACAAAAACATCTTCGCAGATTTTCAAACATCTTCAGCGATTCTTGGCAATGTCATGAAGTATTTTTTTTATTATGTGACATTTAAAAATTTGGCTATCGCTTATATTTACATAAAAAAACGCAAAAAAATATTTATTTAGCGATAATTCGCCATGCTCCAGGGCAGGCAAGGAGCAGAGATTTTACATAATTTTCTCATTTTTTTTTCATTTTGAAGTTTTCTAAGAAATTGCTCTTTGAATTTCATTTTTTTTGTTTTTTTTGTAGCTCAGGGGGAAATGTCAAAAAATTGAAGAGCTGTAATCAAAAAGTTGATTTTAGGAACCTTAAACCTGCCTGAATTTTTGTTTATTCAAAATGAGATTTTTTTACTCCTTCCAAAATTTAATAAAATCAGGGTTAGGGTTATTTTTTTGAGCATAGATTCGTATCGCAAAGCAGCAGATCTGCCTGAAAAAATAACCCTAACCCTAATTTTTTTAGTGTTGGAAGGAGTAAAAAAATCTCATTTCAATTGAGCAAAGCTTCAGTTAGATTTATGGGTTCGAAAATTCATTTTGATTTTCAGCCAAGAATTATTTGTCCCTGAGGTTTTTAGGGAAAATGACCAAATTTGGGTTAGGGGTGGGGGTTAAATTTGATCAAAATTTTAAAGACTTTTCTAAGTGAAAATTGTACTAAGTTTTCATGTATGAAATTGACTTGTGTTATAGTAATGATATGGTCATCAAGTATGTTATATATAGTAATAATAAAGTTGATAAGTATTATAGTCATTAAAAGGTTCTCCAAAATATCATTATCTACCTAAAAACAGCCATCTTTTTCTTGATCTTGCCTTTCACGGTATAGTATAATTCATACATGGTGGGATGTTTCATCCTCCCATTCAAAAAAGCAAATGCTTTCAATTATTTGCCTTTGTAATTCATAACATCGTACACGACTTGAACAGTAAGTAGGGATTGTTTCTCATCATAATTTGTTTTATTGGAAAATTCTAAAAGCAAATGAGCATGCTGGTCAATAAATTCATGATACATTTTTATCCACTCATTTTTCTCAGTATCAAGTTTATGGAATGGTGATTGAATTTTTCTGCTATTGAAATACAGCCAATGATTATCAAGAATATCATCAATACTTTTCAGAAGACAGAAAGGGTGATCTACCTGCCATGACCAACTTAAAGTTTGAAGCCACTTTTTGTGCTTTTCTCTGGAAGATTTATTGTGTGAAGGCAGTGGTAGCATTTTTAGCAAGCCTCTCTTAATTCCCAAATGCTTTTTGATCCAATCTATCTCATCCCACTTCTCAGTCTTGTAGGGACTGATCTCAGTGGAAGAAATCTCATCCCCTTTTCCAGCCCCCTCAGTATCAATCTCCTTTTCTATCTCTGTACTACCATCCTATCTGATGGCTCCTTCTTGTCATCAGATTCAAGGACAATGCACATCTTTGTAATGTCTTGAGATTGATCATTTTGTGGCAAAATTCCATACAATATAAAAAAGTTCACAAAGATTTTGGCTGTGTTGTGTTCTATTGCACATAATTGATTAATTGACCTCTAGCATTTTTTCACGTCTTCTTGGGTTCCGTTGTTGCCATCACTTCTTCTGCAGTACAACAACTCAAAACTTCAGTCCAAGCTGTGACTGATGCAGTGGTCAAAGAGCCAGAAAATAAGGTGGCAGAGACAGAGGAGAATGCTTCAATTTTGGCTGTGGCGGCAATGCCAGATGTAGATACCACAGTAACAGAGGCGGCAGTGACAAATATAGTAGCTAATGTAACAGAGGCAGCAATGATGAATGTAGTGGCCAAGTCAACGGAGGTGGAACTGGAGCGTACCGCTACAGGATTATTTTTTGGAGATTTTTATTTATTTTGAAATCGCCAAATGAAATCTAAATTTTTTTTGTGAGCGATTATGGGTATAATAGTTTTCACATAAAATAATCAATATTTTCCTTGGAATAAAATAGCGATGGTACGGATACAAATGGATACAAATTGCTACAAATATGATACAAATATGGATACAAATGGCTACAAATCTAATCGTGGATACAAATGGATACAAATGTACCATACTCTACCATAATGCTACCTACTACGCGTAGGTATTCAATCTACCTACTTGTCTACCAATCAAATTTTTATGTATCTTGGAATCCTATATAGAGTACACAGGAATAAAAAAATTATTATATGTGTATTAAAAATATCAGCGAGTACGTACCATAAATAATACTGCTTGCAAAACTATATTATAATATCCATAATATACATGTTAATACAATATATTATTATATGGTATAATTTTTACTTATTACTATCTACTAGTATATTTTTTATTTGAGCCTGCAGCACCGATGACATGACAACAGCCTCAACAACAAACTTCACAGTAGGTAGGCAAGGTATGGTACTACCCTACTTATAGCGTAGTACCATAGTACCATTATTATTAGTAGTACAACATACATACATTTAAAAAAAATAATAATACTAGTACTAATCTCTAACTACCAGGAGTAGTAACCGACAATAGACATGCCATGGCTTTCATCCAGCCATGCCAATGCAGGCCGTCAACAATGGCACCTCTTCCACCGTCAACGGCGTCGTCAACGGCATCGCCGACGGCGTCGTCGACAGTGCCGTGCATCGCAGACGGCGTCATCGACGACGCCGTTGACGATGCCGTGACACATTCGTTGTTGACGGCGTCATCGACGATGCCACCGCCGACGACGTCGTCGGCATTGTCGACAGAACCGTCGAATTTAAAAACCAACCATGGCCTCAAAAGTTGGATGCTCATCATCCAACTGCAGGCCAAATTAATTTTAGGATTCTGATCGACGA
>JALLOT010004349.1:0-10351 GCA_036939595.1 Thalassiosira livingstoniorum | reverse complement strand
TTGGTTGTAGTTCTTCCTTACAATCTCCAAGAATATGGCATTGCTACGCAGCTGGGACTCAATTGGGAACTCAAAGTCAATCCCATTATGGATCATGATTCTTACTTGATATAAATTGGTCTTCATTCTCTTCTTCGTAATTGTCATGGCATCCCCTTCAAATACTTGATGCATTGAAAACTGGGAGGCACATACATATCCCTTGTCCTTTGCATGGGCTTCTTTCTCAAAATTCTTGTTTATATTCTCAGGGAATATCATACTACATGACAAGCTCACTTGTGCCACCATGAAGGCTCCAAATTGGGCTTTATGTGCTGCTGCATGTGCTGCCATACCACCTGCTGTGGTAGAGAATGACTCCTGACAGATAATGAGTAATGTGACCGTGTTGGTGCAGAACCTGTACACCTCTGGATCAGAGAAGGTAGATAACCATGCCTGGACTGCCTGCTGAGCCTTAAAAATGAAGCCAGTGACCTCTTTTGTATCAATGAGCTTCCTCGCCTCCATGTCTCCCACTCTCTGCTCCAACTTCGGTTGGGCACCATTGGGATGTTGAAATTCCCTCTCCATCTCTTTGATGCATTGCTCCATATCCCCTGTATGTCCCAAACAGCTTCCACTCATAACTATTTCCATTGCCCTCCAAGTCACAAAATTCTGTTCAATCAAACGTGCTTGAACCTCCTTAACAATGGCATCTTGCTCACGGGAATCCATGAAGTACCCAGATTCATCCCTCCCTCAATTAAGAAGCTGCAAGTGGGGCCCACTTCTATCCATCTTCACAACTTCTATATCACTCCTCAACTGATTGATGACACCAGCTAATGATTTGTCCCTTGCTGAAGCTTCATCTTCTAGAGATTTGACCCTCTGCTTCAAAGTTTTGATTATCCTCAGTGCGGCCTTCAGTTGAAAGGGGTCCTCAGACAACGTAGAAGAGGATACCACCAACCTGTCCAACAATAGGGGAGGGTAATTCCACGGGAAAGCAGACTTGGACTCTAATTTTACCCTCAAGCTCAAGACAACCTTCACCAAACGAGTGGGTTCTCCAATAAATGGGCTGGATTTCTTCTCAGACACTGTTTCCAACCCTGGATCCATCTACCTTGTCGTATTTCCCACTTTCATGCCAAGGTCTATATTAGGTTCCTCCAAGAACAATAACCACACGGTCCCCTCGTACAATCACAAGATGAATTTTCACACCCTGGCCTTAGCTTCCAACTCCAAGAGCACTGCTTATCAATTCTGGGCCACATAGCTTGCTGGAAGATCCTCAACGTAGATGAGGGGGCGAGAGAACCCCAAATTTTCTGACTGGGAAGATTCTCTTGTCTTTATAATCAGTGCCTTAGCACCCTCCCTCAACATCAAGCAAGTTGCAGTGGGGCCACGTTGTTGAGAATCATTGCACATCTGGCTGCCTCACCTTGGGAGGGGGCACACTCTAAAGTCCTCATTGCCAAGCCCTGACCTTGCCAAACACACACTCTCCTCTGGCACCTCCAACAACCTAACCTCCTTATTGGCATTCCACAAATCCTGTGTTGCCTTTTTGGCGTCCCCCAAGACACACTAGCAAGTTTTGCTGGTGTACCTTTGTACAATTTGTCCCCCTCCACAAACCCTGAAATTTGAACTGGGATTCCTCTTCAACAAGTGGTACCCCATCAATGTTGCAGAGAATATCCTGCATCACATGTGATTGCCTGCATGCAAAGGCCTTCCAGAACTGGACCGCCTGTGTTGATGGGTCTGTGGCCTCCCTGCTCCCCTCTTCATTGCCCATGATGAATGAAAGAGAAAACTGAACCATGCCCCAGTGGCTGTCTCAAGCAAAGTTGCCAGATCAAGGCAACAACAACACTATCCACACCACCACCAGTTCTTGTTGTATCACGAAGGCAGTAAAGAAAACAGTCTCCTCAAGATGCCGCCATCCCTATTATCTGTGACGATTTGGTGCTGCCACCTGATTGTAATTCAACAATCACACAATTTATGGCACAACAGCTCTTGACGTGTGATTACCAGAACATACCTGATCAAGGTGTGTTAGGCTTCTGGTAATCATGCATCAAAATCATATTGTCAGAGGTCTCTAGTAATTTCTATAGTTGGAATTCTGTATGGCTTCTTTCCTCCCAAAATGAGGCAGGTGCCACAAACGGTGGCAAGTTATTGGTTGCAGTTTTCATTGCATACCTACTGTAGTTATTTTTATTGCAGTTGATTTTGTCCTTTCAACTTTGCACTAATACATGTGTAGGTTTAATGGCAGCAAGACAGTCTGCTTTAAAATTATTTAAAATTTAGAATTCAATGCCATAAAGTTTTAATTTTTACCAGAAATTTCAGTTTCAACTACATTTTTATTTATATTTATGAATCTTCATTTGAATTTAAATTAAAATGTAGTAGAAATTAAATTGTATAAAGTTCAGCAGGCACACTGATTTGTAATACAAACCATGAACATGGGATGCTTGATCATATATTATACAATTGAATTTCTATGTTCTTGTCCATGATAATGCACTATTTAGGACATCAAGGTACTTATGTACATAACAATCAGAAAAAATGAATTTAATTTTGTCTGTAGCAATAATTTTAAATTGTAGCTATAAAACTGATCTTCCATCAGATATTCTGAAAGGTATATATTGAAAAATTAATTTTTTATTAATAAATTTTAATTTGTAAATCATGGTACAGATTGTAATCTGCACCTATCTGCAATGTACTGACTGAAGTTTTGATTGCATAATTGCCATAGTTTAAATAGTATTTTTTGCAGCAAAAATTGTACTTTTAATTTTGCACTTGTACTTGATATTCACTATTTTTATTTGTAGTGATTATTCTGTCTCAAATTTGGAAAGAATTGTTTGCAATTCCATATATTTGAATTGATCTGATTTCTTTTGTTTGACAAGTAGTTGCTGAAGGTATTTTATATGTAAGAAGACGAGGACATCTGTATCTGTATTTGGCAGGCATTTGACAAGATCAAACTACAATGAAGTTGTTCATTTTACCTGAGAAATAATTGGTTATATCCTGAAGAATCAGCAGAATTATTATGACATTTGTGTTGCAACATGCCTGTGGGCAAGGGGGGAGGTCCAACTACAAAGTATTCTATTAATATTGCCATGCTTCAAATCTGCTGCAAACTACACAGGCAAGGCAGACTATATTTTTAATAGAATATGCTGTTCACTCCTCAAAAAACAATCATCAGCAACAATAGTTAATTTGTCAACCTTTATGTTGTGCCTAACAATGCTACTAGAGCAATGGTGCACTTTTGCTAAAGTGCCAAATATTGAGGTAGAAAATATCATTTATTACTATTAAACCAGTATCTAGTTTTTATGATCTTATGTAAATATACACATGAGTGAGACAATAATAGTAAAACAGAAATTTTAAAGTACACATGAGTGAGACATACTTCCTCCTATATTATTCTCTAAATTGCAGTAAGGTCTAAATTGATACAAACAAAGAATACTCACAAAGCGTTTAACGCGCATTGCGACTGGGCAAAATAAAATCTAAGTATTCTATTATTTTGCAAGTTAATTTAAAAATAAACATTAATTATTAGTAATTACTATGTGTTTTCTAGCAAGCATACTTTTTGCAATAACTGAGAAACAAATCAATATTTTTGCATAAGTTTTTTTAAAAACTTCATTATTTATATTATATCTAACAAAAACCACAGTTTGAACAAATATAATAGGGTTTGAAATTTTCACATTTTTACTACGGAACCCCTTAGTGTCAATAGGAGAGTGGCAATGTTGGCCACAGTGATGGCAGAGGTTTCAGTTGATGATGTTGAGTCTTGAAGGGCTGCTATTGTTATGTCCTCTGTATCAGATGATGTGTTAGAGTTCTTGGAAGAAGCTGCTGCTGCAGATGTTGATGACGTTGACCAAGCTGCAGGTTGCGCAAGCTTTCAAGCTGCAATCCATTGCTGGATCCTATTTTTTTTCATGGTGGCAACACATAAAATAATAATGGTAGGCTACTTAGTTGTTGTGTGGTGCCAAATTTGTAAGCAGTGAGGCTTTAAGAGGTGATGGACAGACTAAATTGGAGCTTAAATTAATTCCATTTGCACTGCAAACTTTAGAATGACTATTGGGAAATAGTGTGTTTACACATAAAAGTGCAGAATTTATGCACCTTGATAATAAAAATAACAGCAGTGAACTTTGAGATGTGATTTGTGATGTCTGATAATGTTGATGACTGATGGCTGACTGAAAAAAGCTGCATTGATTTATTGTGTTTTCAGGAAATAATATTTTTCAATGGAGGAACATAAGTTGAGATGAAATTGACCAATTTGTGCATTTGAATATGAAATTGATTGATAATGTGATTTCAGCATCCTTTTCCCCTTAAACTCCCTTTGTGTCACCTGAGATTTCTGAGTTCAGAAAGACCTTACAATCCATGTGAGCCCAAGATTGTTACCACCAAATTCAGTCAATATATAATGAAATGATATAAACCAAAATTTGACCACTATGTACATATTGAGTAGATTGAGGACACCAAATCATATGTTAGGTACATATATTATTTAGAACCATTATTGGGGGATGTTGCCATTTTGGGCATGAATTGATGTTTTCTATCCATTTAATCATGATTTGAGGCATTTTAGTCATTGCAGGATTCATTTTACAAGTTCCATGCACTTTGGGACTAATTTTGGCTTGAACACTTTTTTCCACATTTTCTGATATGTCAAGGTTTGTGATAATATTTCCATTTCTTCTGGTTTCTTACTCTTCTTTGAGCATTACTGGAGGGAGTTCAGACTTCTAATTTGTCTTTTTGTCCACTCCATTGACTTTAGGAATGGTTTCATCTTGAAAACACAATTTTCCTCCCAATTCTGCTCCATTACATGTTGACAACAATTCAAGCATGAAATCACTATTTTTTATACAAATTCTTCTCTTTCATGGTTTTTACAGCTTAATGCAATGCTCATCTCAACTGGATGTCCTAAGCTTCTAATTAGCATGGACTAAAAGAAAAGATTCAATTCAATTGTACTACAGTTTTGAAGTCATTTGTTTTTTGCCGCGGAGGGAGTATTTTATGCCGGGAAGGAATCTTTTGATCCAAAAATCGAATAATTCTTGCTGGACTTTTTCTACAGCGGGAATTGGTATGAAATCTTTCAATTCGTCAGTCTCTGTCAAGCATCCATCACACATGCTAGAAGCCACACATTCTTCTAGCAGAAACTCAGTGCTGACTGCCAATAGCTCCACTCTTTGCCACACTCACCTCCCATTGCCAACCATTCCAGCTTCAATCTCATCATTGCCATCACCTCCCTCCATTGCTCGCCATCTCTGCTCTTGTTTGCATCCCCTGCCTTCAACATGATGCGCCAAGCTGATAACTCCTCCTCAAACTTGTCGACTTGCTTGGTTCGAACGTCCAGCGCATTGTCGAACCTACAGATGACAACCGAATTGCCGTACTCAAGCTGTCCAAAAAAGAGGGGCCTTGTAAAACCATTGACAAACATAAACTACTCCATCGTGTCGTCGCATTAAAGGACGAGTTGCTTGCTGAAATCAACAAGATCAAGGAGGCCGATCTACGTCCCTCGTTTGCCAACTACTTTGCCTCCTCCCTCCGTTCGAAGTATGGCATCAATACTTGGGGGAACAATGCAAATGCAGAGCTCATCACTGCATTGTTCGACCCCATGGAGGCCATCCACCAGCACATTGTAAACAAGGAGCGTAGCTCAAGGAGGCCCACCGCAATCAAAGTTCTTACCTCCGATTTTGTTAGTCTTCATCAAAAAGTTGATACAGCCGTCCAAGACATTGCCAGCAAGGGCATGACTGATCCACTTCTTTCTGGGATAAAGCTGTCTGCAGAAATGAAAAATCTTGGCTTTAAGGATGGTCGACCCACCACTGACAAAGCTTTATGGGCGTGTCCATTCTGCCAGCATTGCTCCCTCATCATCCCAGCCAACAATGCTAACATTGCCAGTCGCAACGAACGGAAGCAGTCCATTTACAACAAAAAAATGGCTGTGTGGAATGAGTTTGTTAGGCAGAGGGATGAGGCCAGCAAGAAGGGCGACGACCCACCTCCATTTCCTGCCGACCCTCACAATTGCCAGAAAGAAATTCGACGTAAACCAACAGCTCCTACTCTCGAAAATCCGGCATTGCAATGCATTTGCAGTACTTCTCATTGCCTCCAAAGAGATACTGACCGTGGGAGCACTTGTTTTATTGGGTGTCGCAAGTTCCAGCCAGCCGACGACGTCCATCCTTCAAATTTTCCACCGCAGGATGCAAGGTACAACTGAAATGGGTTCCCAGCTTGCTGTACCTGCAAAATTTGTAAATGCCAATGCAACAAGCGCTTGTTTTTTTGTGACTACCAATGAATTGGTCTGCATTTGGCTACATTGCGCAGATTTCAAACTTCAGATGTGCAAGGGAATTCTGAGACTCAGACAATGCAGTTTGTTAGCAGAATCTTCGGCACAGGAGCAAATGCAGTGAGAGATTTTTCTTCGTCTTTGGTTCATAGTGGTGGCTCCAATCGATCCAACATTGAGGAAGTGCAACAAGACACCTTTTACGACCACGCGGCTTTGGCGGCTGTTCGTTTGTCTTCTGGTATGGATGCTGGCACCATTTCTCTTCTACAGTGTGGGTTTGGGCGCTCGACAACTGTACAACTACCAAGTGGGGAAAAATTTGATACTGGGCAAATTGGACAACAAAAAAATAAGCATAAAAGCAACAACCGAATCGCAATTCGTGGCAAGAGTAATGCAGCTCCAGCACCATCAAACGACGAAATAGTTGATGTGGATGCAGCCAACGAGGAGAATCAAATCGTGCCAAGGAGGGCAGCAGCATTGTTGAATGGAAATGCAGTTGATAGTGATTCTGATGGCAGTTGTGTCGTGGTAGACGAGTCTGCGGTTGCCAAAGGTGATATCGATTGGCAGCCAAATCTGCTGAGAATTTGGCATCACAACTGCTCTCCAATCGTGGAATGGTGGCATCAGCAGCAACCAAGACACCAGCAACTAAAACAACTCCCAATGGGACTGCTCTCTTGTCACTCACACACTCCCAACAAACTACGATCAACAAAGACCGGAAGCTTGCGCTAGCTCTTCAACGCAGCTATGATGCGCAGTATGGTGTTGGTGGGTTTGCGCAACATGCAATTCAAAAAATAATCAACCCCAAAGCAACTCCTCCCAAAGAACCCAGGTACAAGTCAAGGATGGATGTGGATAAGACTCCACAAATTGAAAGAGACACTCGTTGCATCCGCAAACAGATGCGCAAGCAAAAAAAGACAGCAACTCCAGATACCAAAATGGCATTCCATGGAATAAGGAATGACATGGCCAAGAATAGCAATTCGGCAACCATGCAACAAATCCGTGATTGGTCGAGGCACGTGAAGGCAAAAGCAACAATCAAAGAGGGAGACAATGAAAATGATAGTGGCGACGAGTCTCCTGTGGAGAATTTGAAGGAGATGCTAGTGGATTTGGTGGAGCAACAAAAATATCAACAGGAAAAAAAATAAATTTAATCTACTTTGATTTCTTTTATTTTCTGCATCTAAACATTTCTATATAAATTAGTTTGCCTTTATTCATTCAAAAATCAGGTGTTTGAGTATTAAAATGTCAGTAGTAAATATGAATCTAAATAAATATAATTATTTCAATCATATTCAGGTGGGCATGCCATGTAACATTCAAGAAATTTGTCAATTTCAGCATGAGGATTTGGTGAATTTTCCTCATTTTCCTCAGAAGACTGGGAGAATTTGTTGTCAGGGTAACAAGTAAGGTTTTAAAGATTAGCCACACTATTTGTGGCACTGTCCACATCAAAAATGTTCTCCTCACACATGTACTCATCCAGCACCATCTGCAAATGAGTGTCAGAATTGACACTGAATGTATCACCAGAACTCAAGTCATAATACTGCTTCAAATTCATGCAGACAAAACAAACTGCAGCTGCTAAATCAAATCTATTTTTGCTCCAGTCGTCGTCCACACAATGACAAAGAACGATTACAAAAATTTTCTTTCCATAATTCTCGTCCGCCTTCCTCTCAAATTCGTTTCAATTTCCACCAGGATCTTCATACCTATTCTCATAGGTCTGGTTAAAGTGGAAGTTCAAACGAAAATGCACAGCAAATTTGTGTGCAGCAAAGTCCCACTTTCTATGTTGATCACCAAAATAATACTTGGCAACTATCTGGCAAGTTGCCAAGTTCCAATGTTTTTCGGTGTCAAAATAGTAGTACGTAGCGAGCCAATCCATTGCCCTTTCCATCTGTCTACCCAATTTCTTACACGCCTTCCTGAATGCGTTGATGTCAGCATAATCATTGATTACAAGATAATCGCTTACAGCTGCAGCGGCAAAGTTATTGCCAAAAATGCCAAGAGGGTTGGACGAGTTGGGGGAGATAATGACAGGAGTTTCAGCAGCCATAATTGAACTAATAAAAAAGAAGTAGAAATAAAAAGAAATTGTTGAGTAAAAAGGCAATTAAAATAAAATTTAAACCCTCCAGTAGCCACAATTGACAAAATAAGGCTCAAACGATTCAATTGCACCAACAGCTGCATACATCTCCCTAATCAAAGAAGGGCCATCCTCAATGTATGCCATCCTTGCCCTTAACATGCCCTGCATAGTATTAAAAACATATTCGATCGGACCATCAACAGGGTAATAAGGTGCACAAAATACAAGACAATGCACTGACTGAATAATTAATGCAGCCATCTGCACATCGTGATGGCTGCGCAAATTATCCATGATAAAACAACAAGTTCGTTCCGGTGTCGCTGGTCCAATATCACGCAAAACCTCTTCTACAAAACGGACCATTCGCAATCCAGTAGTTCCACTGCCGGTCCAAATGTTGCACCACCTTTCGTTAGAGTTCCCATCGCCCAAGATTGCAAGCAATAAATTATATTTATCAGACCGGCTGTATGGGCCGGCCTGATTCACTCGCCGACCGACGTAAGCCTTGCCAATACGACAGTCACCGGTGCGCAATTTGACACCACACTTCTCTAGATTGATGAGGTCATGCCTTGACACGTCAGCAACGCCATATGGAAAAGGTAGGTTCCAGTAGCACCACCTTTTAGCGATGTTGACAGGCAGGAGGGCTTGGTAGGCAGTAGTACTCCCCCTTTTTCTAGTGAGTCCAATTCTTTTTTCCGATTTTGAGATTTAGGAGTGACTGTAGAACCGGAACGTCAAACTACTGTAGTTGTCGCGGTATAAAAAGGCGTTGATTTCCACGTGGGTGGCTTTAGGGAAGACGGTGCGGTAGATTGCAAGGAGTATCAGGTTGTGGTCTTGCAGCACCGTTGCCCTATTGTTTCCGGTGCAACGGCATTGGCGGAAGTGGCCGTGAGTGGCGACGAGTGCCAACCACCTCTCTTGAGTAATCCAAGAGGGGTAGAGATGCAGCTGGCGAAGCTGTTTGATGTCGGGGTGGTGGTGAAGCCCAGAGTGGTGAATTGCGAGAACGAGCTTGTGGAAGGATTGAGGGTAGCCATCACCTCGACCTCCAGCTGATGGGTGGGGACAAGCCTCTTGACAAGTCTGCAGCGCCGGACGCTGCACATTTCGAACGACAACGAGGAATCCAACAACCAACCAAAGACAACAGTACAAGGCGACGGCCGGGGCCAAGGAGAGTAGGCTTACCATGGGGTCGTCGTCGGAAGCAATGCTGTTGTTGAAAGTCGGCAATGGTGCCAATGATTAGAATCTAATGGCTATGCACAGCTACTTGATGGCTGATGTAATGGCATCAGTAGCTGTCAGTGAGAACAGTAAGGGATTAGATATGGTACTAATTCCCACTGTAGAAAAAGTCCAGCAAAAAAGATTCGAATCAAAGGTCGAAGATTTTTTTGCCGGTAAGAATTCTTGCCTCACCGGCAAAAATCGAATGTGCTGAAAACTGTAGTAACTTAAAGGAATTTTAAGTGTGCTCACATTTATCAAAAAAGCAAAAAGTGCTTACATTACCTTGAAAATAATATATTGCACTATAATAGACAGGAGAATGATAGTACAAAAACTACTCCTACAAAGGTGAATAAAGAGGACCCATGACATCAGAACGCCCACAAACGTTTTACATCGGTAAAAATTACTACGTTAGTGGTGGTGAATACCTTCGTAGATTTATGTAGAATATACTAATTCCTACAATCTTCCATTTACGTAATAAATTTGTGGTCTGT
>JALLOT010004348.1:0-10348 GCA_036939595.1 Thalassiosira livingstoniorum | reverse complement strand
TTGAAAGAGAGGCCCTCCCCACAGAGTAAAAGAGAGCATTCACCGTTACTTTTTTATTTTGAAAAAAAAGCAAAGATACCACGGGCAAACGCCAAGAGCTGCCGTCAAAAATGGACAGGGGGTCACTTCAAATTAAGTCGCTGCAGTAAGAGCTTTAACACTAACTCTGCAAATATCAAATAAGTTGGTAGGTGCATGAGTTGGTGAAGAATAGGGGGGTAAGGTCGTTACATAATCAGGACCTGGAGTCCAGTGTGTTTCATGGCTCAAGGCACAAGGCACAAGGCACACAATAGGAATTTTTCAAAATTGCAAGCTGTTGCTATCACTAAAGTCAAATGTTTTTAATTATGTTGTTGCTAGATTGAAAAATTAAACTATTTTCAATAAAGAAATTGCATCATGCCTCGTGATACCAAGGTATTATTTGCCTGCAAAAACATTAGTGGAGAGGCCACCTCATTTGTGTCAACGAAATCGAGATGGTTTGTAAACTAACTGTCGATTTCGCTTGAACTCCGTGAATGCTGTAGCGAGTTGCATCAGCAGGTTTGTGACAGGGATGGATGGATAGGCTGGCTTTTTTCTTTCTATTTTATGGTGGTGTTAATTTTTTTGAAGTGGGTCTCCTTTTGTGACAGCTGGTGCGGATCAGCATGGGAGATGGCATGCTGGCCCTGCAAAAAATGCAAAAATGGAGGCTTGGCAACACGGTGGCAGGGTGGGATGGAGACGCTGATTCCAACGGCAAAAAACGATATTATTTTCGCAAATGGTGCCAGGAACTGGAGAGTGGTGGGCGGAAGTCAGCAACTTCGGTGTGTACTGAGATCTTGGCTCCACCCTCACCTGTCCGGAGTGGCTGCCATGGTGGCGCTACAAAAATGTGCTGTTTTCTCAATAAATGGAGTGGTGCCAACACAGTGACAGGATGTGATAGAGAAGGCGAATCCGATGGTGAAAAATGGTAGTTTTGGGGGAAATAGTTTCAGCTATTGGAGACAGGTGGGCGGAAGTCGGCGGCTTTGGTATGTGTGGAGATCTCAGCGCCGCGGTAACCAGTCCGGAGCGGCTGCCGTTGTTGGCATTTCATTTTTTTTGCTAGCTATTTACTAGGTACTTATGTAATATCAATAAATATGCAGCAGCTACATGCAAGTTTGAATTTTTTACTTTAAATGCCTCTTCCCTGTGAAAGCTAGAGATTTTTCTAGTAGCTTCCATCCCAGTCAGCCTCCCCTGGCTGAATCAATTTCAGGAGAACCATATGGCATAAAATCAAAATCAGACATTGGGGAGGCAATCATTATTATTTGTGATTTTGAAAGTCAAAACAATTAATGAATACCCATACAAAAACAGAGTTTGGAATTATGACATTGGACAGTGTAATCTGTAAGCATTAAATGTCTCAATTATAGCTAAACACAAACAAGCAAACTGATATCAACTTGCCCAATACAAATAGTTCTGTATGACATCATAAAAGCGATGTCATTGATTGACAATTGGTGCCTGTAGACTCTCCAACAAATTTTCTACATAAGTGAATATGTCACATATCCTATTTGTGTCATACTCCTGATCAATTAAGAAGGTCTGAGTCAAAAAGCCATGAAAAAATCATCAATATATACATGTTGAAAATGATACTACTCATTATGCAAATAATGCTCAGATGGAAAAACCATTCTTTGAAGATATCATAAATCTTTTTTTTTCAACATAACTCAACTCTTTTCCTTCTTAGTTTCAAAACTAGTTATTTTCTTTATCTACATAATATATGCATCATACTAAAATACCTTATGCCAAGCACAAATTATATATAGCAAAAAAATACCTTTTCTGGATCAATCCAACTTTTGTTTCTCAATAGATATTTACCATTTCTTTTTCAAACAATTCTACCTCATATTTCAATCAATGGGCATTTGCTAGTAATGGTCAAAAGTAAAAAATACCAATTTTGGGCAATAAATAAATAGATCAACTAATATCTAGTTCATTCCAAAACTTGGACGGATTTGAAATTATTTACAAGATGAACAGAAAGGTTGCACTGGCCAAAAACTGGCCATAAAGATGACATCATTCATTATCAACAGTATCATTTATGAGGTTGTACTTGTTTAGATCCTCATGATGAGCTTAGAAAGAAAGTAAAATGTGGATGGACTTTAAAATGATTTATTTTAAAAAATTCATTTTTCAAAGTGGCACCATAGGTATTTTCCATAAAAAATACAATATAATTTTGTTGCCCTTGTGCAGAAAATTTGGAATCCAAAGTAAAATACATAAAAGATAATGGAAATTGGTACATAAATGAGATTTATTACTTTCTTATATAAAAAATATTACTTCACTTTTCTGTGATCTTCATGTCAGCCTTGGTAAAAATATCCATTTCTTCATGACAATTTGCTAATCTTAACCAACTCAACATACAACACAACAAAAAACAACCCAACAATCATACAATAAATATGGAAATGTCACAATAATGTCCAAGGTAATAATGACATCATATAACATAGTAAGAGTGCTCTACTTAAAAAATGGATAAGAATCATCAAACATTACAGAACATGTATTTGACAATAGCACTGTTATTTCTAATGCCACCAAAATTGGGACAACCTAAATAAAAAAACTTGGCTCTGTGGTACTGAAAAAAATCAATGTTATCAATTTTCATTAATGTCTGATGCCTTCATTCAATATTAAATCTAAATTGTTCTCCCATTAAAACATAGGAAAGTTCTTTATGCACATTATTACAGTCAAAAATATCTCAGCAATCAATCATCCTGTGATTTGAAGAAATAAGGGTTTACAAAAATTAAAATTCAATTTTTCTAAAATTAAGACTCCACCTTTTTTATACTCCCACACCTACCTTTCAGATGCAGAATAATTTTTTAAGGTAATATTGGTGTGTTATTTATTTTTTTCCAAATTTCATTTTTTTGCAATTTTTGTACAACTTACCTGATGTTACAAAAATTGCAAGTCTAATAAAAAAATTGCAAATTTTTTCAATTTTCAAAAAAATACAATAATTTTTCTCCAATTTTAATTTTTTAATTTGTGCACAAATTGCAGACTCTTTAAAAAATAGAAAAAATAAAAAAAATGTTTTTAAAGGAAAAACACAATCATACATCCTAAATTTCAAAATCACTAGTGAAAGAAAATTGAATCCATCTTAGCTGATACTCATTGCAACTTATTGCAACTGCTTTATGTGATATGTTCTCCAATATCTAGAAAAGCCTTCCCAAATTTATTACCCTTCAAACAAGCCTTGTTATTGAATTTAGAGATGTATCTAAATGGTAACTAGGAAAAATTAACCATTTTTCTGTTTCATATTTTTATGCCTTTTTATGCCTTTTTATGCATCTTAATCAATTTAATATGAAAAAATAAAACATAATGGGCTTTTGAAGAGGAAATATGGGTTATGTTTACAATGAAAATTATATTTCTATGGTTTAGAAGTTTTGAAAGGTTTCATTGTGTACAACAACTTTACATTTAATTTGAATCTCATTATTGATGAATATGACTTAAAAAACTACAGATTTGATTTATTGATCAGTATTTCTCACAGAGGCATGAATCATTGTGATGTTGGCAAAAAGTGAGACACAAGATTAAGATGTAAGGTGACTAACTAGCACCATTCTTCATTATCAGTAAGAATAAAAATGGAAAACTTCAAATATTAATTTTAAGCAAAACAAGCCATTGGAGATATTGTGTGTTTCCATTTGGATTTGTTTCAGGGTCCATTTTGATTTTTGCACCTACCATATTAGCTGCAATAAAAGTTTATTACAAATATGGACCTGGCAAAAATAGCATATACTCTGAAATGATCCAAATTTAGTTTGGATGATTTAGCATTAGGTCACCTGAAAAGAAAATCATATATGGTGGTATCAACAAAAATTGGTGTTGATTATTCTGGAGTTATTTGTACCATTTAGCATCAAGTCTTTTCACTTGAATTATACCCAGTGCTGTTTGAAATCTCAAGAGTACTTTGATATAGAGATATTTACCTGCCTTTGATTTTTCTGTGACTTAAATCCTTATTGTCCTATCTAAATAATACTCGAATTAATTTTCTTGTGTAGCCCCATGGCCATGATGTGGGATTGGGATTGATGGAACTGTGCATGTGGCTGTTGATGTGGTCTTACTGCCAGTTGCTACCCCAACTGATTGTTTGGGTGCTGTTGTATTAACATTTGTTTTGATGCTTTACTGGTTAGAAAATGTAGGATGCATCTAAATTAGCAAACCCAGACTCATTTGGGTCTAATTTTACTATTTGTTGGGTGAAGCTACTGGTATTAGCTAGTGATATGTATTTGTCATCAGTCTGAGCATTATCTAATTTACATTTATGATTAATTTCATTCCTCTCTATGTATTCCCTGGCCTGTCAAGCCCAATACCCTTGAAATTCAATTTTGGCTGGGGTCCAATCTTTTTTGGCAGTACTGCCTCCCATCGTATTGACCCTCTTAGCCTAATCTTTGTGACCTACTTTTTTGTTGTACAAATTTTGTTATTGTGGTCCACTCTGCACTTGTATCAGTTCAAGTGACACTACACATTTTTCTCAAACTTCCAAAAGTATAATTGAGATTGCTATTGATGATGACTGCTGGACAAGGGGAGGAGATGGGGATACCACTGATGCAACCTTGTTTGTTGGCCAGGAAGTTTGTTAATGTTTTATTTTGTTGTGTGACACTGGTGACCACAGCAGTGAGAGTTCTGTTGTTGTCAGTCAAAGTTTGGACAATAGTTGTGTTCTCAGTTAACTGATATGTTGCTGCCATGGTCGTGGCATTAGCCATATGATCCAATGTTGACTCCATTTCTTCAAAGAATTTGGAGGGGGGTTGTTGGTTGTTTGTGCTGCCTGGGCTTGTACTGAATGTTCTGACATATCTATCCCCTTGATTTGTATTCCTTGGAGGTAATTTTAATTTGCCTCTTTAAAGTTTTGCTTCCAATTTTGCCAGTCTTTTTGTGCAATGTTTTCCCTTCCCGTACACTATACTTATAAGTACATGGCATTGTTTGCAATTGCCATCATGTGTAATTGAGCATGACAACACCAGTATCTGTAGCTTCAAACTTTGCCTTTTCCAGATTATTAATGAAGACTGTCATTCCTGCTTCCATGTCAAAATAGTCCTGCATTTGTTCTTCAGTGAAACCAGATTGATGGCATGCATCGCAAAACTAAACTAACTGAAAGATACAAAGGTAGAATCTTTGTGGATGAAGTCAATCAGTGATACAAGATGGAGGAGGAGGCCAAAGGCATATAGGTTTACATATTTGTTCTCAGATCTTTTATTTCTTTGACATAGGTTTCCTCAATGATATCTATGATGAATTTTTTAATACCAAGTTTGGCAGTGGTATATGATCAATAATCTTTGATTCTCTGTTTGTGGACGGCCTCCCATTCCTTGCACTCTTGTTCCAAAGCAAAGGCATCAACTGTTGTGTTGTATGGTGCTGGTTTGGTTTGTTTGTTGAAACAATGGTCTAGGTCATTGCTGTAATCATCCTAATTCAAGAAGGAGTCCAAGTGAGCCTGTTTGCCTGCCTCCTCAGTTTGAGGGAATGTCAAGATGAAGCTTCCTGGTCTGCTTCTCAAGTGCCTTGACTTTGCCTGTCATTGATTCACCAATGTTTGGTGGGTATGCTGCCCAGGCTCCCTCAATGAGGGTAGTGACTGATCAGGGGTCATGTTTCATAGTGCTGGTATTATTTTGCGGAGCACCACATAGTGAAATTGTTTGTCTCTTTGTTTCAATAATAGCCAGCTATGGTAAAGAGCTTATGATAAGTTACAGCTTAGTCATATATTTTATGGCTCACATTAGGAGTGACTACACTAACTGGGATTGATCCCAGATTGGATCTGCATATATCAGTGTTGATAGTTCATAATTTTATTGTATCACACATTTTGGTGTGACCCATATGTGACCTTATTCAAAAATTTCACTAAAATATAATTAATTTCTAATTTCTTCATGTTTTAAATGATTTTTTGGTATAAAGGATAAATAAATATATTATATAAGACTGTCAATTACAAATAAGGCACTTTTTGATCCTGACTTGTCTGTAAGGAAAATAGGACTTATATTCACTATTGGAAAGCTATTTTTGAGGGCTTTTCAATAATGTGTACTGCACATTGGAACTATGATGTTATAAAAAGTTATGCCTTGGTAAAGATTCTTTTGTTTAGTTGAAGGATCTCTGGTTAATAAAAAATAATTTTACCTTCATTCAAAAGAACTAGACACTTATTGTCAAAATAATTTTATGTAATTTGCCTTTCCTTTTTTGTTTTTCTTGCAACAAAAACCCTGTATTATGGGAAACCAAAGGTAGAGATAGGCCTCAAAACATTGGTTGTCAAAACCTTTCAAGAGTATTTTACAGCAAAGATTTCAACATTAATTCATAAAATAATCAACACCATTTCCAACATAGTTTATATTTTAAACTTCAAAACTGAAATAGGAGTATTAAAAAGTTATTAAAGGTAAAGGAGCATTCCAAAAAAATCTCATGCATGAACCCATCATGCATCAAGAAAGATCTTTTCAAGCATTGTGAGAAATGCAAATAAAGGACAGACCATGAAAATGTGCCTTATTTGAATTATACAGTCTTATATACTGTCATTGCAAGTTTTCCTTCATGAATATTGAAAATAAATCAGGATATTATTCAGTTTTCTTATTTTGATTATTTCCAAGAAATAGTCACAGCGAAGTCACATGGAAGATCATGCTATGAATACATCTTCTAGTAGCTCTTGTGAGGCAACACCTAACACTCTATCCTTTCCAATTTTTAATGCAACTTTTTTGGTAATGTTAGGGATAGGAGCATTGTATTGTAAAAATAGAGCGATAATGAACAGCATTTATCATTTTTTTGTACATTTATTTCTCTCTTTATGTCGTGCTTTTGGCTCTTGAGTCTTGAGGCATCATCATCACACTCGCCAAAGATTTTTGTTGTGGGCAGCCAGCAGCCAGCAGCCAGCAACCGGTCAGCAGCCAGCAGCCAGCAGCCAGTAAGAGACCCAGGTAAGAGACCAGGCATCAACCTAGTAGTACAGCAACGACGTCTAATTGCTAATTGCATTCAACATTCAACCTCACAGAGTCGAGAGCTGCGGTTCAATGTCCAGACAGCTATCTAGAGACTGTCTGACAGCCTAACTTCGAGCTTGTTAAAACTTGATATCGTAGCACGAAAGAGCAGGAAGCGCACCAAATTGCAGCCCTGATCGTTAGCAAGCCTTTTTTTATAGCCCTCTCAAACAGGACAATCGGACACCTACCTTAGCCACCAATCTTTCACTTTCATTGATCGAGCCCTGATAGTGGTAGCGCTATCAATTGTTACCTCGAAATCTCGGTTCCGAATAGTCTCGTCTGATTAACTCACATCCATAAAGGGTTGTTGTTGTATGTGGACAATGGCTACAATCAAAATTTCAGCACCTAAACGGCGTGCGGCATGCGGCAAAAAAATCTGGAAAAGTTCTCCGCATTACGAATATCTACTTGTTGCTATTCTTATTTTGAATTTTCTTAGCAACTTTGTTCAAGTTGCTGCGGCTGTCAATGAAAACAATCGGTTTGACAAACCATTTTATCTGCGAGATATCGAAATCTTCAATGTCACCCTCCCCTTTTCCCCAGTCACTGCAGTTGTATTTATTATCTCCCTCTTCTTCATCATCCGGACATTTACTTCGCCTTCATCAACTGTCACTGCTTCACATATCTTGTTGGATGGCGTTGATGCAAAGGCAAAACTTGAGGCAATGAAAAAGGATATTCAAAAGGATTACAACAAGTTTAGGGCATTGGCAGCAAAACACTCAAAGTGTCCGAGCGGTAAATCTGACGGGGGAAATTTAGGGACATTTGGGCCTGGCAACATGGTCCCACCTTTCGATAAAGCAGTGTTTGATAAAGAAAACCGTGTTGGAGAAGTAATAGGACCTATTCAAACTAATTTTGGGTGGCATTTGATCTGGATCCAGGAGAGAAATTTTGTAGAGTAATGCGCTGGGGCGGTTTTACATTGTTGGATGTCATTGAAATTGTTGTTTGCAACTTTTTCAATCCTGATAAAGTGAAAATTCTGCAACAGCAATGAGGGGCTGCGAAACAATTTGCAAATTAAAGACTGCCCAAGAATTAATTTTTGTTAAGGATATCAGCTAGAGCACTCATATGCTTAAGTAATTGAACAAATGATTTTTCCTTACTACTTGTGTTATGTTGAATTCATTGCTTCTATTTTTAATAGTTATGATCATATTATTATACAAAGATTACACTCAAGATATTACGTGGTTTCCTTCGCAAGTTAAACAACAATGCGAGACATACATATTGTGTCATCATAAGTAGACAGACACTTTTTCAAAAATGTTTTTCATGTGATGATAAATTGAATTGTTCAGTCTCTTCAGATTTCAGACACTCCAACAGCGAATCAGTTCTACTATGACCTCAGGGTGTACCATTCGCCAAAACTCTTCATTTAATCTTTTTTCGGTCTCTCCCCAACGTCCTCTTGCCTTCCACAAAAGTGCAATCGGCAGTCCTACATACACCATCCCCCCTCCAACCAAAGCTGGGACTAACCACGGCTGTGCTGAAAATAAGCTGACTGTGGTTGTCCCTCCAAAAAATCCCCAAATCCCAGAAGCAGGGACGGTCACAGTTTGAGCACTGAGAAACATGGCAAGGGTTGCAGTTTGTTTTGCATTGCCAAGCGTTGATGAATGAAGGAACAGGGATGCCTGTAGAGTTGACCAATGCCCAGTTTTGCACCAGACTGCAATGCACTCTGAATTTGCATAGAGAAGGTGGGGTGGCGGTAAAAGGGATGATTTAGTTTGGTCGCTTTCATTCTTTTGTGAATTTTCTTGTTCCAAAGGAGGAAATGATTCCTCCCCATACTCAAGAAGAAAACGCAATCGAGCAATTACAAGAGCCGACGGATCGGACTTTGGAAGTAATAGTGGACGTGAATTGGTTGACTGTTTTGATGAGTTAGACTCTTTGGTATCGTTTGTGCCATTTGTTGAAACTCCATGATCCTTGTTTGAAAATAGTTCGTCGTCAGATTTTGGCAAAGATGAATTTGGCGAAGAGATGCAGTTCATTTGTGGTTCAGTAATTTCATGGTCTTCGTTATCTTGAGAATCTTTGTGGCGTTCAAATAAAATGGCAGTCGAAACTTGAGTGCTCTCATTATCACTTTCACCGCATGCATATTCACTAAGCACGGCCTCAAATGAAGCGAGGTCATCTTCACTTGCGTTTCTTTCCTTTGACGTAGATTTGTCGAAAATATCACAAGTAGATTGTTGCGAAGCTTCATCCACATTTTCATTCAATAGATTTTGGTTTCCAGCCAACTTTTTTCTTGGCTGCATCGTCATATGTACTTCCTCTCCATATTTAACTTTTGTCCACTTTTTGATTTCTTTTTCTTCCACAAGAGTTAATACATTCAATCGTTTCCTCTTTCTCCTCAGGCTATCGTTATTCGACTTCCTGTTACTCTCATCGCAGATAAAGCTTCCAGCTTTGTCCTTAACATTAGCTGAAGCCAGGCCAAAGTCGACTATTGTCACAATATCTGGCCCGGCAGACAGGACGTTGCCATGAACTTGGATTGGATAGCAAAATCCAAGCATTTTCCACCGCACGACATGATCGCCTTCGCGAAGATCATTTTTTTTTAGATCTGAGCAATCATCGAGCTGCTTGGATTCGGATCCTTCTTGTTTATCAAGAGTGCTTATTTCAGTGCTGATTGTATTGCTGCTGCTTTCATACCGGATAGCATTTGATTCTGAATGATTGATTTCATGATCATTCAACAGATCTCCAGTGTGGCCATCGTGAGACTGGCATGCTTTTAATTTTACGACATCATCTAGTGGGGCTGCGCAATTTGTTTGGTCCCTTGCATCGATGCCAAAGCCTTCGTCCGCAGACCGCGCGAGCTCGGAATAAGCAATCTCGGGAAGCAAGGATTCAGATCCAGTCTCAGATGATGAAGTGTCAGTTCTCTCTTGTTGACTTGTTTGTGTTTTTTGCGTAGTAGTTGCGGCTGAGAAAAGAGGACGAAAAGGCCTCATCGTGGACGGCGAATAATAATAATAACGAACATTATTGCAATTCGAAATTCGGCAAATCCAAGTCATATCACATCGTGATTTTTTCGTACCTATGACTTCTGTATGAATTTC
>JALLOT010004345.1:0-10358 GCA_036939595.1 Thalassiosira livingstoniorum | reverse complement strand
TTATTGTTGCAACGGTATTGCTGGTCATATCTTTTCGAATTGGATCGATAGTGCACAAGGTCGCCGATACCCCAAAACCAGTAGAAATAATTTCTCTCCGAGCCGAGAAAAATGAAACAATATCGGAAGGGTTTGAATTGGCATACATTGAGTCCAATGGATTCTTCACAGATATTCCCAATGATAGCTGGAAAAGAATCAAGCGAAGAGCACATGCTATGCAACCTAATTACTTGGACGATCCGTTTATCAACAGACCTGCCTCTCATTGGTTTCAGATGAACTACGAGCCAGAATTCTCATGCCAGTTTGAAGATAGGCTTGGCGTGAAAGGGGATGGAGGTAAGTGGATTGAGTCAACACCTGATGAAATACCACGTTGAAAACTGGCAAGCTAACGTTTATTCATTAAATTGAATAAGGAAAATGGGTGTGCGATCCCCACAGAATTGAGGCAAAAGGCAAAGAATGTTTAGTCTACAGTGTTGGTAGTAACGGCGTAGCTAGTTTTGAAAATGATGTGTTGAGACGGATCTCTGCTGATTGTGAGGTGCATGTTTTTGATTTTGGAAATTTTGCCGAAAAAGTCGCCCAAGAAACAAATCACAACCGCCATGTGCATTATCATCAATTTGGACTGTCTACTACCACAAATTCCATGTACAAAACATTACTTGAAACTGTGCATCTTTTGAACCACGTCAATAGAACTATCGACATTTTCAAAATTGACTGCGAAGGATGCGAGTTAGAAACATATCAGCAATGGCTCGATGCTCCAGTTAGGCTACAACAAATATTAGTTGAAATACATTCGGATGAGCTTGGTAAGATGAAAATGCCACAATCGCCGCAAATGTTCAACGCATTGCATGACTACGGGTATGTCATCACCCATAAAGAGCCAAGCATTCAATGGGGGGCTGGGAATAATGTCGAGTATGTCTTTCTCCTCCTTTCCCCGGAGTTCTGGAAAGGCGGTACTTCATAATGCTAGATGGTGCCCATGTATCTGAGATGTCGAGATGGAGCAAAAGAAAATGTACATTAGAATATTTTTTCATTACGGACGTTATCAGACCGACAATTTCTCCTCCTTCGTGAGCACAGACATTTCTTCTCCTTGGTAGGTTTTCATCACTTATAGAGAAACCACAGACAATCCACATGCATCTTTTCAGAAGATATCGTTTGAAGTATTTTCACTTTGGATGAGAGCAGATACTTGTTAATGCGATTTTCAACGAAAAAAGAGAAGCGGTATCACGTTACTGATCTTTTTTGCAGCACAAGGCACGATCTTCGTGGCCACAATCAGTGAGTTTGACTTCAGACTAATTTCAAACCTTCGGCGGTTGGATTTGGATTAGTCCCATAAACTTAAAGGAATACATCTATTTTTCATCCTATTCGTCAATTCTGGTAGAAATTTTACTTCCGAGAAGGTACTTTTCAACTCAATGAAGTAATATAATAACAAGAAAAAAATGCATTCTTGCAGAT
Source organism: Thalassiosira livingstoniorum (assembly GCA_036939595.1). Lineage (NCBI taxonomy): Eukaryota > Bacillariophyta > Thalassiosirophyceae > Thalassiosirales > Thalassiosiraceae > Thalassiosira > Thalassiosira livingstoniorum. Next base: position 8,855 of record JALLOT010004345.1, on the reverse strand, counting down.
TACTGGCCAACACTTGTTCGTAAGTAAACCAAGTTTATAACATATGGTGCCGCAATGAAGATGAGATGCTTTGATGTTTTGTAGCAATTTGAAGGGTTTTACAGGAAAGCTGCAGAAAAGCCAATTTCATGGGTGAAATCAGATAATTTAAAAAAACATTCCAGAAACACTGGATTGGCATAAACTGCCATTATTCAAAAGGAAACAGTGCAACTCAAGATGAATGATTCTTGAATCATTGCATGAAATGTTCCCTCAAAAAATAATAAGCTACTACTCATTGCAATTGTTTTCATGAACAAAATAACAAATTACCAGTCAGTCAAACATGATCTTGTTGGAATGTATTGAATATTATGGGACCATTAGCCAAAAAACAAAACAAAATACAATGATTTCAAACAATCTTTTTTTCAGGCTCCATTGTAATTAATGATCCTAAAAAGCCAAAACAATCAAATGAATATAATTTTGTAAACAACTAGTAGCAGAACAAGTTTTCATTCTATTACCATTAATGATGTGATAGATAGTCCTCTTAAGTCAAATAGTCCTCCTAAGTCTACCATGGTACACATGTAGATTAGAAGGTCAACTGAGTTCTAATAGTATTATATGTATCTACCTAGTAAATACTGTAATACTAACAGTGTCTAACTAATTGGAATGGCAATTTAAATACTCCCATGCAATCACTCCTCTAGAATATTTGAGTGTTTTTGACAGTGGTTGTATGTTATTGTGAAAATATTTCAAAGGTATCCATCATGTACATGACAAATATGAAAGAGATCATTCAATAAACCCTACAAAAATTTATGTTATTTAAGAAACTTCTTATCACCAATATGAAGAAATTTTCTTGTTGAAGGAATAGAACCCCTGTTTTAAATTTCAACCTTGCTTTGGACAGTTCAATCTTACAAGGAGGAAAAATCCCAATTTTTTTTCAAAAATTCTATTGATGGGATGTTTGAATTTTGCTTCGTATTGAGTACCTCCCATGTAAAACTAAAAATTTACAGATTTACAATTGGAGTGAGAAGTGATCTGAAATCTGAAAGGGTTAGGTGCAGAAGTTATTATTCTGACTAATGGTTCTTGGAATTGGAAGTCTCTTGTGGTCAATTCAATGTATCCTACAAAAATAGGATTTATGGACAGTCTTCAGTTTAAAGCTCCTCAATGACATGTATATTGTTGGTCCCAGGGGCTATCCAGTGTACAGACAAAAAAAATCACATACTTGTCAATCTTGTTTAGTGAAATTTGTATGCATTAATGTTTGATAAGCTATTCTACTGGCAAAGTATCAACTCTCCTTGATAGATGGTGATGGAGGCAAAAATGCACTTAGAGCCACTATTTTGTTCAATGGCAATCATTTTGATGTATGATACTGAGAGATAACTATTTATTATACCATGTCCATAGTATAGGCTCTGTTTTTCAAACAAAATACTAGGCTTAGATGAACACAGTGAGATTCCAACACTCAAAATGGCTATATTGAGTTTAGGCATAAGCTGTGAACCTCAGTGTTGGTCCATTAATCATACCAGTGAATAATTATTTTGAACCAAGTTACTATTTGTGAACCAAAATACCCCAGTATTATTTATTATAGAAGCATACAGCTACCTACTCAGTAATATATTAGTGATGGTATGAAATTGAATTAAACCCAATCCAAAATAACGGAAATGTTTTATTAATGAAAAATTGCATCAATTGAGATTTGTCAAATCTTATCAATATTATCACAAAGATAAGTTTTTAGGTGAAAATATCATGAGATAAGTACATCTTAAAGGCAAAATCATTCATGAGAGGCTGTTTTTGATATTTTTTCTTGGAAGAACTATATGTACAATCTAAACTCTCATTGTGTTCTACACAAAGATTGTACTAAAGTCTATGTGTGCTATTGAACCAAGATATCCAAAAAACATTAATCAAACTAGCAGTGAATTGCAGTAAAATTTAAAATACACAGTGCTTCCTGATGGTGTTTCTACACAAGTATAAAAGACACAACTTGTTTCAAAATAATTATTCACTGGTACTCCACAAAGTGCTCATGTGGTGATGCTAGTAATAATTTTTCAATGTGATGTATAGCCCAAATGAAGTAGTAGGTACTTCTAACTGATGTTGATTGCTACAAACAATTAAAAGATTGAACAAGGTAAAATATGCTGGAAAAATGTGTGATTCTTAGTTCAATATCAGTAATAGATTGTAAGAAAATACTACCCTTCCAAACAAACAAACAAACAAACAAACAAACAAATATATTTTTACATTTGTAATCTGAATTTCAACCAAACACTAACTACTGTGAGAATTGATCAGAAGATTTCAAAAAAACTCAAGAATCAAAGTGATCCCATCAAATCTGCAAAGATTTTATGGTGTGGTAAATGAAAATGCAACAATACTCACTACTTAGCATGTGTGTAAATGTTGAAGGATTGATTGATTGAAATAAGGTACTGGTGATAGAAATAGAGTAAAAAATTTTGATTATAACTTATCACTTTTGTCATAAAAAAATAGTAATGGTAAAGTAGGAAAGTATAAAACTGTTGAAGTTGTTGAACCAAAGAAGGAATTGCTATATTTTGATAAAATACTTTACTGTGGAGTCCAAGCAAAACCAAATGTTTTTCAAACCTCTGTTTTTACTGACAGGTTAAATGGCTAAAAGGAAAAAAGTACATTTTCCTTTGAAAATGCATGAAAACAAAATTAATGTTCAGTGCCTAAGAACAAAATCATAAATTTGAAGCATAAAACTATGAGTTGGTATAGTACAGAATGGGAAACCAACCATCACTTGCAAGATCAGAAAAACAAAAAATAAAATACATGTGCAAAAAATGAAAACTGTTGAACAGGTGGGGGGTTGTCTGTAGTATGAACTATGTAACATTACTATGCATGAAATAAAATTCAATACTTTGACTGTCTTAGTACATCACATCAAAAAGATAATATTATTTGAAAAACATGTATTTTCAGACACTATTTGTAATTTTTTACAACAAATGTCATATTAATTAGATTTACTTTTGTTTGCAAAAAAATCAGATCTTGCACATCTATAAAAATTGTATTTAAAAAAATCTAACCCTAATTAATACTCAAATCATACTCAGTCAGCAATATTCACCTTTTTCACATGTGATATTTTTGTAATTTTATACATTTTTTATGTTGTTTTAAATTTTGGGGCAAGAGAAGGAGGTATTGCAGAGCTTTAGATTAAAAATTACCATGGTACATTGCAAGATGTTTACCAACCAATTGGTAATTTTAGTCAACCATCTCTTGTTGGAAGATATGTGAAAGGAATTTGAGCTGTTTGTTTATGCCATTGCTGAAGACTCAGTAATAGACCAACATAGTCACTAGTTCAAAGTCAGTCATAAAAATTGAATTCACCATAGCTACTGGTCAGAGCTCAATTTTTTTTTCCTTTTATAAGAATTACCTTTTGATAGTATATTATTTTTCAAAATGCCTCAATTTTAATCCATCATTGAGCTACAAAGAAAATTGCCTTGGAGATTTTTAACAGAATTACAGAAGTAATCAATTTCAAAAGTTTATGCAAAGCAAACTCTACTTTTTGACTATTGAAAAAAGTACTTGTTGAAAGCCTTTTATCCATTGTTCTCACCTGAAGTTGGACTATGTGTTTTAATATGAGATATAATCAGGTTCTAGTCAGAGGTGATTTAAAATCTTAACCCATTTCTGCAAGAAAAATTCTTAGGGCCATAGTCTTGCCATTTTATGTAGTTCCAGGAATTTAAAAATCAGAACAAATGATAAGATCATGGCAGATAGGTGTGTTATTTATTATTTGTACTTCATTATTGCAAATCTGACTAGATCCAACAGTGTTCAATTGCTTAAAACTGGTAAAAATGGGTTTCAAGTGTTGCCACTGATGCCATATTTCACCATAGAAATGATAAAAGTTTTGTTGATTCTCACAACTCAATTATGACATTCTTGTGTTCAAATTTTTCCTAACCAAAGAAATCCATCCAAACCTGGATTGACCATGACCAGGCATTATCATTGGAAACAGAAACGGTAATAATGGTGGCATGGTGACACCAGTGACACTAGTATATTCCCTAGAGGTAGCTTTTTGGGGGTTTCTAGGGCAGAAATTTTGTGCTTGGTTGATTTAACCAATCAATTACTAAGCCTCTAGTGAGCAAGAACATGAAAAATTGAAAAATGCTTGGTGAATACTTGCCTGTTCTGACATGGTTTTACAAAACATTACCCCAACTGGCAAGTTTTGGCAGAAATGGGTTAATATCAAGTTACTTATCAAACCTCAAAATTCAACAATTAAGAATGACCTCTTGAAATACATTAAGAATTGAGACAATCATCCTGCAGTTTCAATAAATGAGCTTTTATGATGACAAGAAATTATTATTTGTTGAAATTGAGACTCCAACCATATTTTAGATTCCTATGTCTACCTTTCAAATGTAAAATGTATTCTTTTTAGTTAAAATTCTTAGATAATCATTTTTCTTCAATTTGTATTTTTTTGCAGTTTTTGTAGTTGTAGATAGTTCTTACAAAAACTGCAATTTTTTTCCAAAAATTGAATTTTTTTTCTGAAAATTGCAGTTTTTTAATAAATTGCAAAAATTACAAAAATTATCCAATAACAACATCTATCATCTTTGTCTAAGTTAAGTAAAGGTAAACCAGTTTTGTACGTAAGTATGCACTGGTCTTTCATACATTCAGCTAGCTACCTACCATACAACATCATCATGCATACAATACATACCACATACCACTTCTACCTAAATAATAGAGGTACTTAGTATGATATGATAATGTATGTGAGAAAGGATATAACCAAATGCATAACATGGTTGTATGACATAAAAAATTGACATATATTTGGGGTATTGGTATCAAAAACTTTGTAATTTTTTGCTTTTTTCAATGGTGCAATAAAAGTTAGTGACTTGGTTAATGGTAAAGGTAAGGGTAATGAATTGAAATGAATCATTGCTTAATGATAAGACAGCATGATATTGTCACTGAAATGGAAACATATGAGGATGGTTTACTTGCTTTCTGAGTTTGTATCATCTACTTGTCACTATTATGAGTATTAGATGATGTCTTGCTCTTGAAGTCAGTGGATCTATGTATCCAATAGAGAATAATTAAAATAATATAGAGAAATTGGTATTACCAGTAAGAACTTACTGTCTTAGGGTCCATTTTTTATCCTCACATCCAGCTTAACAAAGCAATTAATATTTACATTGGTGATATCTCACCATACTACCATCCTTTTGTTATCTTTTTTCCTTAATTTATGAAGGAATAGGTATTAACAGTAATATCTTACTGTCCTAACATCCTTTTGTCATCTAGACAAAAGATGCAAGGCCTATGATGTTGCCTCAAATCCCTAGTAGAATAATTGCATAAATCAATAGTACTGAAATCAAAACAATTCTGTATCTTGGTTTTACATCTGACCAAAAAAATGGTCTGACCAATACACTTGGTTATGTCATGTCTCATGTATTTCAGTACCATATTTTATAATATTATCTACCTACTCAAGTTTTATGCAGAGACTTATTTTATTATTAACCTGGCATCAGTGAGATAAAAAAATCCATCCATCCAATGCATTTGATGACAGAAAATCCTGGTATTTAGCATCAAAGTTTATGTCTATGTCAATTAATTCTAGCAAAAAATAAACTAATTTAATATCAATTAATGTAGCTCTAGCAATAGTCAAGCTAACACATCAGTTATTATTATTTTATAGATGCCATGGATTCCAAAGCCACCAGTGCACAACAAAGCTTTTGTGTAATTGTCAATGCTGCCATTGTCTTTGTCATTGTCATCATCATCACAGTTTATTTTTTGCAAAATTTCTGATTATAGGAGACTGCTGGCTTTTGGTAACAATCTTTGATGTTGATGGTTGGTATCTGTAACAGTGATGGCAATGCATGAGGATGATTGCAGACTATTGGTACAGCTATTTTATTCTCTATTTTATTGGGTATACTATGGTGCAATTTAGGAGTGACTTTTTCCAAATTAATCACACTATAAAATTTCTACTTTATTATTTATTAGGTATAATATGGTAAGGTAAGTATGGTAGTATCTGTTACATTGCATCTGAATAAATTTTTATTATTGTTTTGAGCATAATTATTTTTTGTGCTAGCAATAGGTAGTGATTGTTTTATTTGTGACCAACATTTAGAGTGGAGGAAAAATTTGCAACTTGGAGATGAAAATCTGTAATGTCATACAAGTTCAAATTTTTAGAATTTTGGAATTTAATTTCTTGAATTGTTTAAATTATATTGCAACAACTTTTACATGATTATCAGATAGTCATAATAATCATCATAGGAAAAAGAGAAAGAATATATTGATAAAAAATATATTTCTTCTGTTATATCTCAAACATACAAATACACAACAACTGGCACTATCATTTTTCATATTTTATTAGAAAAACCAATGTTTAAATGTGAAATTATTATGGTGTATTTAGAAAGATCACATTATTCTTAATCTATGTGACATGGTGAGTCACTAATGCAAGACAGATAGAAATAAAACACCAGTGCACCACATGTAGAGAGGTGTGAATTGTGACGTGAAGATATTCATCATGGTAAAATGGCTCTAGTAGAATATGATAGTTAATTAAAAAATCTTAGTTACTATGGTCTATAAAAAAATCCATTTGGCCTGATATCTGACATTGACCTGGTATTAATAGATTTCCACCTTGATAGAAGCTAGCATTTCAAATTCAGCTTGAATGAAATTGCTGCTCAACAAGTCCTCATCTCCATCTCCAATATTATGATACAAACACCCCAATCATTTAATTGCTACTCTAAGAAGTTTTCCCAAGGATCATTCATGGTCTAAACCAACCTTGAAGTGTTGCAGGTGGTTTGTAATACTTGTCTTTGTTGGCTTTCACAAATCATTTTTCTCCGCCATGGTGGACATTCTGAATTGCTCATAAGCATAAGTAACACATGTCACAAGCAATCACAAGCTGCTCTTGTTTTCAAGGTAGGTGGTCTACCCCAAATCAACATCAATGTTTGGAATAAACTAAATGACACTATCATAGTCCATTTTTAATACTGTTATCAACTCAATTAGTTTTAAAATGATGTAGTCATATTATTCATTCTTTTTTGAAAAATATCAATTATCGACAACAAAACCAGGCCTGCAACCTGTAATGCCACCAACTTGCACCAAGCTTACTCGTTTGGATCAAGAGAGGCTTGAAGAACCTCTTTTGAATCTTGACTTTGCACATAGTGTCTCTCTTTGACTCACCTTCATTGTGGAACCCACCATCATACTTGATAAAGAATCACATGAGGTTGATGATGGACAAGGAAAAGTTCATTTAATGCCAATCTTTGGGTCAGTGGATTACATTTTTACTTCAATCATTGAGCGAGCATGTGACACTAATAAAATTATCTACTTTTGTTCTCTGACTAATATTTTGATTCTTTCTTAGTAAAATTGACATGATGTCATTAAAATGATAAGTAGGTACTTTTCTGTATTCATTGAAAGAGTGATCAAAATTCTGTAACAACTAAAATAGCAAGCTATTTAAGCTTTCTTAGATTTTGTTTTGTTGTGAATTGGGCTGTTGCCTGCTGATGGTGTCCCATTTTTGCAAGGTTTGGCTCTTGTCTATTGCCACAGTGTGGGATGTTGGGGAATCATTCAATAAATTTTGATTTTTTGTGCCCAGTAGTTTCTTGGATTCAAAATACACAAATGAAATAATTTGAATGTTCCAATTGACTCTACAGCCCACAATCACAACAAGGGTTGATGACAGCTAGTTTGAGTAGGGCTCACAGGACACAAACAAGAACTGGATGATGACTTCCAACCATGGATGTTCATTGTTAAGATCCTTGTTCATGAACAACCTTAATTTTCAGACAAGAAGAAGGCTGCTTAGTGCATATAAAGTAGCTATTAAAATTGCCTTGGAGTGCTAGATTTTTACTTTTAACAGAAGTTTCTCCAAAACTTACAGGAGAAAACTCCATTACAAACCACCACCGTGAGAGGTCACCATACCATGATGCATTTCTTGGTGACATGAAACAATTACATCTTGTTCTTTTTCCAAGGATTCATAACATTCATCAAGTAGGTAAGGGTTAGTCAATAAAGGAAAAAAGTAACAATTTCCGCTTCTACCATGGTTATATCATTGATGAAAATTTACTGCTGCTGTCAAGATGTGGTGTGTCAGAAAGCAGTGATAACAATGATTAATTTGCATCACAAAAACTGAAATGAGAGAAACTTGTGTGTCAATATCCTAGAACAAATAAAGAGATCATATTATGAGAGTAATATACTTAATAGAATAAGAACACACTACTTTACAATTACAGTATCATCTGATGACAACCACCCTGAAATTTCAAAATAATTCATAATATTCTAAAATAAAATCAAAATATCTACCTTCCATTAATAACCTTACTGACTTCTGAATTAACTTGACTGAGACTGTATTGTAAGTGATTATAATAATAGTTCATGATATATTTTGCTTAAAATGATCTTGCAGGTTAAATTTCTTCTTGATTTTCCAAAAATGGCATCTTATTGATATGTAGAGAAAAATCAACAACCACACAATTTAATGCCATGAAAAATGAATTTTTAGTGTAAAAAAGTGTTGACATACATTTTTTCTTAAGCTTGAAGTCCTATTTTGGAATACATAATAAGTGTATGTATAATAT